>SWKW01000161.1:0-75334 GCA_011058865.1 Didymella keratinophila | reverse complement strand
TTTGCAGGTTGGCAGTGGCTTTTCGTATGTGTAACCCCCCCCCCCCTTCCGACGGTATGAGCCTGGCTGACGTCCTCAGATCATGGATGGGATCATCTCAGCGCCTATCTGCCTTGCCGGTTTCTTTCTGTTGCCTGACCTTCCGGAGAATACCCGCGCGTTCTATTTGACTGAGAGTGTAAGATTGAAGGCCGACGGTTGTAGTGCGAGCTGACAATAGCAAGGATCGAGCCCTGGCGAAGAAACGTATGGAAAGTGTCGGTCGTGCATCCCGAGATAAGCTCACGTTGGCGACTTTCCGGAGGATTTTCAGTAAGTGCTCAAGATAAAGTCAATTTGCTTCACTGACAGACTGAGGCCGCTGGCATGTCTACCTTTTGACCGTCCTCTACATTATCTTCATCAACATCAGTCCGTCTGGTAGCGTCAACCCGTTCTCGCTGTGGCTCAAGGCTGAGGGCCTTTCCGTATCGAAGATCGTGAGTTTCGACCGTCGACTACTGCGATCTATCGCTGACCATGCAAGAACATCATCCCCACCGCAAGCTCCGCCGTTCAGCTGGTCTTAACCGTTTCATTAGCCATTATATCGGACGCTATTCGACACCGGGCGCGCATAATGTCAATCTCCACATTGCTAGGAGGGTTTGCCGCTCTCTGCCTGGCAATCTGGAACATCCCGTCCGGTCTCAAGTGGTTCTCGTTCTTCCTGCAACGTGCATCGGTACCGTACGGCCCGCTGAGTATGTCCTGGGCCAACGAGATATGTGGCGCCGATGCTGAGGAGCGGACGATCGTCATTGGTGTCATGAACTCCATGGGTTACGCCTTCAATGCATTTGTACCGCTCCTGACCTACCCTCAAACCGATGCGCCGAGGTTCAGAAAAGGCTTCATCTATTCGACTTGCGCATTTGCTACCCAGGGTCTGATCACAGCCGCTGTCGCGTACATGTACAAAAGAGATGGGAAGAAGAAGGCCAAAGCCACAGCCGGGGACGAAGAGGGAGTCAACGATGCTATACTGGTGGGTGCTACACGAATAACCGATCTTTGATGGCTTCCATACTCCTGACACACGTGTACGGCTCCGCGGCCACCGGAACGCTGAACGGCGGCCTACTTTATCTCCACAGCGGATTTGTGGCAGTGCAAGATGTGTGCGCTATCCGCCAAGATCTCTCAATGCTGCCGCACGAATGACAGGCTCTGAGGAACGTTGAGGCAGTGCATTGACAGCGGAGTAGACTCGGCCAAGCTCGGTCGAGCGATACCAGCCACACATCCGAGTCTTCCGCCCGTTGTTCCGCTCCACCATTCACTGCGCCACGCCCCGCGATGGTCATGCGCCACCTCTACTGTAAAGCTTAGCCGACTAAGCTCGTGCCGGTCACCCGTTCAGCTTGATACAAATGACGCGTAGCTAAATTCCCGTTCGATCCGCGTGGAGTATATAGACCTTAGTCGCTCAGCTCTGCTTGATCCGCAATACTCATACCACATATACCAACATTGTTTTCTGCCTCCTCAGATCAAACAGCATCATTCGGCAACACAACAACAGCAGAAATTCTGAGCATGCCACTCAACTCCTTCCGCGATGCCATCGGGCATGTCGAGAATGCACTGTACATGATGAAGGGAAATAGAAACGACGACCGGAACGATGGCTTGGCCTATGGCAACAACTACTATCCACAATACCACAACTCGGCGCCTATCCCGCCCCAGCACCCACCACCACCGCAGAACTACGGCCAGCCACCCTACTCGCCGCCCAGCGGCTGGTCACAACACTGGGATCAAGGAAGCTCACGCTACTACTACATCGAACAAGCCACTGGCCGGTCACAGTGGGAGCCACCGGCAAATCAGTACCACCAACCCCCAAGACCTACATCCTCGCACCAGCAGCGATACTTGGGCGAGCAGATGCGGGGCAACGGATCTGGAGAATACAGCCGGCAACACCTGAGGCCGCACAGCAACTCGAATGCACCGCAGCCACAGCTATCGAGGAACGGTAGTCCGCTCCCAAGAGCGATGTCAATCCCTCCGGGTTACTCGCTCGATACGAAGACGGGCCAGCTTGTTAGTACCATGCTGCCACCTGCTGGTCATCACAGCGCGCCTGTCAAGTACTGGTGAATGATGAGGGACGCCTGAGAAGATGAAGCACATGATTAACAACACAACATCAACATCAACCTCCTCAGGAGTGTTACTGCCTGCATAAGTCAAGACAGGATATGCCAACGGCAGTGATCCAAGCTCGCGAGAAAAGCACAAAGCCTCGAATGATGGGAGGTCCTCACCAGAGTGCTCCCTGGGCAACAGGCTATCTGCGGCCACAAGTCAATAGTGCAGGAGAGAGGTTCGCAGGCGGTCGAAAGAGACTCACGAGGGAGGTTGAACGGGCTACAAAGCCCATGGCTTATTAAGGGAATGGTTGCTAGATCCATACAATATACAGACAACTGTCGTTAACGTCGATCCCCCACAAAAACGATGTACTTTGGGTTACTTGTGGACTCGACAGACTCTGAAAGTATACAAAAGGATATCTTCAATGCACAGATGGAGCTTGAAAGATACAGGATACCACTGCTTCTTGCCTTCCGAAAACTACGCATTCCATCTGCGTTCGTACAACCACTGATAATCAACCATCGCCTGCTTCACCAGCTTCTCCAGCCGCTGTGCCAACGCCATCCCGAACTCAGTCGCCCACTTCTCCTTCTCAACCTCGACATCAACACTCTTCGAAGACAGCTTCGAGACAATGACACCATTGCTAGCAAGCAGCGTATCCTTCATCCTGCGCTCAATCGCATGCATCTCCTCCTGTTCTTTCTCCGCCACAGCATCCCAAGAAGTCCGCACAAGACTCGCCTCAAGACCGACCTCCTCTGCATACTTTCTCACAAAGTCTTGGTCTTGGAGCTGCGAGGCGTCGATGATCAGTGGCTCTTGTCCGGTTCCAAGAGCAAGGGATGTCAGGAAGCGGTACAGAAGGATGTGCCATTTGTATGTGCACTCCCACTGCATTACTTTCTCGCTTTCTTCGCCGAGAACAGTCTCGAGGCCTTCGTTGGAGAGAGCGGTGCGCAGTGTGCTCGGGAATGTAAGTGCGGGGTGACGGATCAGAAAGGTAGATCGGACGCGTGGCCAGAAGGCGTCCGGGACGCTTGTTGGATTTTGTGGTGTATCTCCGGCTGGAAACTGGTTGCTGTTGACTCGTGTCGTGGTTGCAGATTCTGGATGTAAGAAGGCGGACTCGGTTGAGGGCTTCAGCATCCAATTTACGTGCTCTTTCACATACGTGCCCCTCCCTTCTCGCTCAGCGTTCGTCACCCAGGTTTCCCATGCTGAAGCACTATGCGATAACGCATTTTCCAGACTGTCTCTTTCTCCAGAGCTCCAGGATGATGACGGACGGATAAATGTAGAGTGCTCAAATCGCCCTGATAGTGCTGGTAGGAAGAAGTAGCCGTCACGCGAGTGTGCAAAAATAGATGGCTGAGAGGGCAGTGCGAGCAGGTGAGTGACTAGGTTGGATGCCGTGCGGGGGATCGAAATGAGAATGTTGTGCTGAGATCTGCCAGGACGGTCATTCGACGACGGGCTAATGTCTGAGTACATTATGCTCTTGATTTCGTTGATGCGCGGCCGGGAAGCTGTAGTATGGAGGCTGTTACCGAGACCTTGCAGAGTATGTACGTGAGCAGATAGATCTTGGAGGTGTTCGCTTGGATTTGCGACGCTGTCGCGGAGTGAGGCTTGCGTGGCTTCATGAACATGGGTGTTAGTGCGCATGCATGTCAGCACACGCCATTGCTCGGCAAAACTCACCATTCGGGAAAGTAGGGGATCAAGATTCTCATGTCGTCAAAGAAATCGGACGTAACCACAGGGCCACTTGTAGCCTTCAGAGGACCTGTTGAGTAGCAAGTGGAGTCAAGAAATCCCTTGAAGACCTCCTTCGGATCCTATGTCTTTTATTGTTTTGCCCAACTTCATACGACAACACGAGAGCGAGGATGATGTTATGAGTGTAGTTCATATGCGAGTGCGACTAATAACATACATCGAAGAACGTATCTCCATAGCTCCAATACAACAATGCCACTCCACGTATGCAAGGACTCAACATCCTTTGATGAAATAGAAAGAAAAGAGTATTTTGTTTGAAGCGAAAGTATGAAAGGGTATCTCTGAATTGAAGCGAAGGACATGAAAGGGTATATCGAAGTGTGGTGTCGTAAGAAAACCAGCGATGCGGAACGCTATGCACAAGTCAAGAAAGGAGAATGCCGAAAAAAAAAAGCAAAACAAAATACGGAACGCACTGCAGAAGATCAAAGATCTGAGTCTAGAAACGTGTAGGTAATGGGTGAGAACTCAGATTCCCCAATTGACCCACTCGTGGTCAAGCATTCTTTCAACTTGGCCAATAGCCGCGCTGATGAGCTCTCCTTGAGTGGTATTAGAGGTGTGGTGGTCCGAAGAAATGATGTCTTGTCCATTCGAAGGATTGCCGCGCAGCTGCATCTTGACCCAGAGAAGCATGAACCTGCAGCCAGTCTGGCAGGCGCTCACGTTGAATGACATGACGCCCTCGACCGCTGTCGATAAGAAATGTAAGGTGTTGGCTGTAATCTCCGTGTACGGAATGGAGAGTCTTCGGTCTGAGGCTGACAGCGCAGTTTGATGTGATTGTGTAGGATGACCAGGGGATGAGGAAACTGCGTGTCTCGTAGGATGGTCTGACGATACCCCTGGTGCAATAATTGTCGCTGCTGGAAGCGAAGAGTACGCCTGCTGGGACAAGTAGCCTGAGGCATGCAACTTACTACTTGCAGTAGCTGTTGCAGCCCATATTATGAGAGCTGCAAAGAACAATCCGAGATTGTTGAAGTTTAGATTGCTTGGCTCCTGCGCCTTGAGAGAACTTGTCAATATCTCAACAGATAGACGCAGGGCCTCCGTAATCGATTGTGAATGGTCACCGACTGTGGCGGACCATAATTGCGCCACCCAGAAATGTAACTTGGTCTTGTATGCGGCGAACTCTTCCTGCGACGTCACCTTGGTGCCAAGTATCCACGACTCGCCCGACACAGCCAGTAAAGCACGTATTGGTGCTAGTTGAACAAGCTTGGCAATAGCGAGTTGCTGTCTTGTTGATGGACCGTCATGTAGGAGATGCTCGACTGCAAGTTGCAAATGCGGAGTCGCAAAGCTAGACGGCGGGTACAGAGCTGCAATGAGGACGGAGGATTGGAATGCATCGTAGCTTCCAGCCATCCGGCAAACGGTAGCCTCAGCGATACATCTGGGCATCATTGAATGCTCTTGCACGTGAGTCCACCATTGTCGCAGGTCTTGTGCTTCCCAGAGCGTTTCGTGGGAGGGAAAGTGGAGATCGTCCACAAGGACCCGAGGCGAGGGTGACTTCCTATCCTCGGCAAGCATTGGATGATGCCGAGCTTCTAACAGATAGCATGATACAAGCAGGCGATGTTTTGACGACAGCGTGACCCACTGCATCCATCGATCCTGGATGCTGGCATTGTCTGTTGAATCTTGTAGCAAAGTGTTGGTGACCACAGACGGGTCTGAGCTGCGGAACCCAACCAGCTGCGACGGGTCAGTCAAAAAGCTCTACTCAGTCAGATAGGGGGCGATGCTCACTTGATCAAACATGGCCACAAACCGAGCCGACAATGCCTTTGCACATCGACGAGCAAAGTTGAGGGCAAATACCTCCACAAGGAAGATTGCCTGTAGATCACAAAGTCGGTTGCAACCTACCATGTTCGTGGCTTCCCTCTGCTGATGGTTAGCTGAATGTACTTCATCTGGGCTGATCGCACGTACCCTGGCAAGCAGCTTCACGCAACGGTCGTGAATATCCCTGGCGTGGTAGCTGTCATTGCTATAATGAGCACCGATGGCGGCCATTGCAGCGTAGAGCATCGGTGACGTCTCTAGGCAGGCGAAGGTGAACCGATGGATGATGGGGAAAGTGGGATGAAAGAGTCTCCAGTAACTGTTCAGCCATTGCTCGAAGGAAGAAGGACGCGCGATTTGGCTCATACCGTAATGTTCTTGCGGAAAGAGATACACACTCTCCTCATGTTCCATTTGGACCAAGTTGTGTGGGTCATACTGTCCGTAATGGGCCACTGTACCAATACTAGCATGCATGGGCATGTTTGTGGTGGCATACGAGACAGGAGTGTAGGGGAATGTCGACACTGTTAGGCTTTTCTCGTCGGTCGCCCAGGAGTAGGGCATCGAAATGGACGATGTCGGAGACTGCGAGGCTTGTGCCCAGTTCTGCTCGATGAAGGAAGCATTCGAGGATGCGCGAGTTCGGATCATGCCAGCGGCATATGGCGGAGTGGCGTACATGTGGCTATACTCAGGACATGGAGCCGGCGAGGCATAGCCACTTGAGCAAGAGTACGGAGACGGCGCGAACGAATCGGGCACCCAAGCCCCAGTTGCAGTCATCGCATCGACCGGTACCGGACCAGAGATCGAGTGACGGTGTCCCATGTTCTGTGTGATCTTGCTGGCGCTGGATCTAAGAGTCAGCAGGAGTTCAAGGACTAGGAAAAATCTTGTGTAGAAAGGAAAGAAAGGAGAATGAGTAGCATATGCCTCGTGTTGTGTTTGATAGGAACTCACGTCGGAGGAGCCTTGAAAACTGGACTGGACTGAAGAAAATGGCTGCTGGTCTTGGCAGGAGCAGCTCTCGGAGTACGAGGATGTTGAGGAGTACGAAACTGGGCTGGGTTGTACCTTGAAAGAGATGAGGGCTCCGGCTGAGGAGACATGACAGGCTGTTGAGGGTACGGTACAGCGGCTAAGGTGTGCGCAGGAATCGTTGATAAAGAGGCAGGCATTGTCATAGGCGAAGGGTGTGCGGAGTGCTCGCTGCTATCGACAGACGGCTGGCGAGAGATGTTGCCACCAATCTCATTGCTGTGTATCATGTCAGCGTATGCACGGAGTGGTCGATTCAAGAAGCCTACTGTCGCTCCTCATGCCGTTGGAGAAGATCTGAGCGGAAGAATGTCTTGCCACAGTTGGGAAATTTGCAGACCAGGCCGCCCTCCTCAGCGTGGTTTCGCTGGTGGCGCCTACATAATCTGTTAGCTTGAGGTGCAAAGAGTGGAAATACTATTTATGAACTCACCTTAAATGTTCTGCCCGTGTGTATGACTAGATGGGGTCAGCACAGACTCACCCGCAAAAAGGAAGCAGAGTGTCAAGCGTTGACAGCTGCTCAGCATACGTACCCGTCCACATTCACAGTCGTGCACCTTGAGACCCTTCTTTGCTTTGCTGACGCGCCCTGTCTTGGTGTAGTTGACTGTCGACATGTTGTTTGGGCTTGCAGTCGACCGTCGTGCAGTGCGGGAAGAGCCGGCGTCGGATTCAGTGTGCGTCTTGGAGTTACCGGAACAGCGCCGAGAAGGTGCAGGCTTCGTATCCGTGGCAGTACCATTCAATGATGTTGACGATCTCTTTCGACGTTTGTCTTTTGGAGTAGGAGCTGTATTCACAGATACGGCCCCTGACTGTAGTGTTTGGTGTTGAGTAGTCGGAGCCAAGGAGCGGCTGCTTGTCTCGCGGTATTCGGACATGATTGACTGGGGAGGCAAAACAATGTATATACTGGAGCCGAGAGCGTTGGGGCCAGATGAAGATTGGGGCCGTGAGTGGAGTTTCGGGAAAGGTCAATCAAACGGTCCAGAACTGGTTGTACGGCAGACGTTTGGGAGCTAACGGTCATGCCTTGGTTGAGCCAGCGTACTTTCCATACAATGATGATAGGTAGACTGAGGACCTTGGGTGAATTAAGGGACGAGTGTCCGGAAAATAGACCACCAGATGGTGTGAAGTAGACCAAATTTGGGTTGCAGGCCGACCCAAATCAGGATCTTGGTGATGTGGGGATGGATGGGAGACGCACTGCGCCCACGTGCGGTTGGAGAAATACACCGTAAATACCTGCAGGCTGTGCCTGAGCCAGACCTGATCGAGGATTGAGGTTGAGATGGTGGGATTGGCGAAGGTATGCTCGATGTCCGACTCGCGCTTGTGAAATGACAGGGGACATACGGTAGAGCCGCCAATGGCGGTGCTATGGACGATCAATGACCATCGCCCAAGATGGAGCCCACGGGCATGGCTGCGGGCGTGTAACCGAACGGTTCCATAAGCAGCTCAGGACGATAGAGTGTCCGCGCACCCAAAAATGGGGCACGGGACAGGGTCCTAGAGTGGATAGAGGTTTGGCACCGCAACGCCATGTTGCGGACCGTCCCTGCCTCAAAACACCCAAACAGAGCGTGGTACACGCTGCGATGAAGGGTGGCTTGGTACCCGAAATAGCGACTCGCCAAAGCGCCCGTGCGCTCAGCCTTCCTGCGACGGCACACCATTTCTGATTGCTTACGCCGATGTGCAGGATCACGACATGCAGGCGAGGCGACTGGGTTCGCAGGAATAGCAGACGCTCTGCGATGTGCTTTAATGACGATAGTGAATTGTCATCAAACAATGTGTCGCTCCAGGTCCTGGCATTGGCCTTACACATCTGCGATGATGCCCCTGCAGACGGTGTATAACCTGCCACTAGTGTATTTGTGCAAGATGACTTTCATCGGCGTGCCCATACTGACCCGGTCCGCTACCTAACGGCAGACGCGTAGTATCGTCTGAAGGTAGCCCTGCCAGCTTGAGATATGCTCTGGGCACGCTCGAAAGATCATTCTATATTCTGTTGCTGCCATTCGGTCGCCGTAAGCGGCGTGTGATTGTCGCATCGAACGTAACATTAATTTCAAGATGCTGCATGCTGTGAGGAGGTGGGTCGACGGTTCCTGTCTTAATTCTGCTCATTCGTTGATGCGCAGAAATGAAGAGCGTAAGCCCGGTGAAGAGTCCCTCCGCCCAAGCCATGCGGCTATCGTTGAGGCTAGGTCGCAATCCCGCACCATTTGGGCCAAGCTTTCTCCAATCTCCACAACAGACGGGTGCCAGCAAAAGCCAGTGGGAGGCCTGATGGTCCTAGCGCACTCTCACGCAAAAGCTTGGGACACGTCAACCAGCCTTCTTCCTCGTTTTCAGCCTTTCGGGGCTCGGGCGCGAACGTAATGCACTAGATCCACCAACAGGATGCAGATTGGCACGGTCAGCGAGTCCTGCATTTCCGCCGACTTCGTCTTCCCAGACTCGTGAGAGGCTCGATGTATCGTCCTCCCCTGAGTCCTGGAGGACTGCACGTCACCACGACGCCTTAAGTTTGCGCCTGCAGCCTTTAGAGGTTGCCTGAGATTGTGTGCATGTCAGAGTGCGGAAGGATCAAGGAGCCGCGCCAGAGCTGCGTCATGGGATGGTCTGAAGGACTTGCTTGTCGCACGTTGTCTGACGGGCGGAGTGCCTTGCTTTCCACTCGGTCGGGAAAGGGCGACCAGGGCCGTCTCAGAGTCGGTAAAGTGACCGAGACATTGGTCAGTAGAGACAGGATAGACGAGCCGTCTGACGACCACCCCCGTTGCATGAAGGCTGCTCGGAGAACGGCTGGCGCGTATTTGATGGGCAAGAGTCGTGTCGAGTACGGCTGCCCTGACCACTACGCTCGTCACTCAACGTACGGTAGTTCACCTGTTTCGACAAGCGAGCTTGGACGAAGTTCCAGGTGGCATGCGCGTAGATGTGTATGTCGATCAACCCGACTGGCAATGGATGTGCCATTTGCTACTTTGGTACAAGCGCCCAACGCAGGGCTAGCGCCTCCAATCGATAGGTCTTTTGCGAGGCCAAATGCCATACCAGCACCACCTGCTCCGCAATGCATTCCACTTTGAAGAAGCGCCCAAAACCGACAAGGGTCAGAACCCAAACCACTGCGCAGGGACCAGGGCTTCATGGCGGCGTGTGGAGTCGCGTTGTGATCAGACCCCAGCTGCGCGGTGCATACTTGATAAGGTCAAAGGTGATGATCCTCGGGATATCATTAACAAGACTGCGACAATGTGGACTCAAAGCATGCCCATGTCGACAAACAGCTTTGCAGACCTGACATGGGAACCTTGAGCGTGCCGCGCTCAGTGACATGGTTTCGAGTTGGAGACGGGCAATTTTCGCCGTCTTTCGTGACAGTCGCCGTCTTTCTGGTGAAGGCAGGGAAGGTTGAGTCGCTTGGCCGCACTTCGGTGGATGTATGGGCGATCTGGACTGTGAGGGTGAAGAGAGATGGGTCCCACAATCGCCTGATGTCTGCGGCTAGCAGCCTGGCTCCTTCCTTGTCGACTCCCGCCCGAGATCGCTCGCGACGTGTTCCGTCAATCATCACCAACCTCATCGACTGCACACGGCTCGGACGGAGCGCACACCGCACAATCGTTCATGGGATCAAGAGTGCTCGCGATTGACATTAGCAATGTTCCGTGCAAATCCTTCAGCACATCAGCACGATTTTCATCGGTCTTGCCGGCATCTTCATTCCTGCGTTGCTGAAGCTCGAAGAATTCGCCGCGGGACTGGCAAAGCAGTCGCTGTTCTCTATTTCACTGCATGTCGCAATTACAGTCATCTCGAAAGCAGACAAGCGGTTGCACGTGCAGGGCCAACCCTGTCGCCAAAACTGTCCAATGCGATGTTCATCGCCGGACTCCGCTCGCAGGGGTGCGCATTCGCTGGGTGCATCCTTCGACCCATCATTATCAACACTTGCGTCTTGTGCAGCAACTTCTCGCTACCCAAGGACATCATTTGAGATGGCAGAGCTATGTAAAGCTTTTTGCTCTGATGGCTGCACAAAGCACCTCACTGCAGCTTTCTGAGCTGTGGGGAAGCATATGGTACGCTAGCGGGCTGCTCCTTCCCGTAGCTAAACATAGGTCATTGCGGGCACGAGCCACAAACATGAGGCTCTCTTCTTCATCACCAGGAATTCTGCCTCGCTAAATGCAATCTGTATTCCGTCATAGCTGTGATATCACTGAGATCATAATCTGAGATCGTTGTGCATATTGTGGGCTATTTTTGACCTCATATCGACACCAACAAGGCTGCGGCAACCACGCTGCCATCGCTGACACTGATCGAAGCTGGAAACCCCAGCCTCGTCTCCGCTGCGACCAGACAGCGGCAGCAACTATGCGTTCGGTCGCCAATCTGCGCATTGCAAAGCCGTAAGGCGTGCGCTTGGCGTGTCGAGTCCTTGCGTGGGTACTCAGCTGACAATATACACAGTTTGATTCCAGTCACAATCACGCTGTCGACCACTCCTGCGTATATGTCAGCAAAATCGATCTTTACACATCAGAACCAGGTGCCTCCCTCTCTGGTAGACTTACCGTAAGAGAAGCCGAACAAACGAATTTGGACCTCACATCAGCACCCTAATGATCCTTCGGAGACAGACCGATCATGCTCTCATCCCCAGCCTTACCATCCTGCAGCAGACTTTTCATCGCCTGCGATTCATGTCCTACATCCGCTGCCTGCACGCAAATGACACGGATTACACATCCCCCTCCCTCTCGCCTAAGGCAGGAGTCTCGCACATCTCAGCTCTCCCAAGACAAACTCTACGCGCCCACCCTGCAGCTTAACCCCAGATTGCTTTATTTACACCTGCTCCGAAGCCTCGCTCGCGCCTCTTTGTTTCCAGCTTACTCAATGGGCGGGCGGCAAGCGCACGTTTCTTGGCCGCGACCGTGCAGTGTTGGTCCCAGTGCGCTGGTTTCGTCTCACGCATCCCTTTCCCCTGCAGCGCACGCTGTCGTGCTCGCACTTCCGCGTTTCGCATACCCTTCCCTCGGACTTCCCGACGATCAATAGGCGAGGATCAAAGGCTCTGCGCAGGATGCACACAACACTCGGCATGCGCGATGGGATTCTGCGGCGAAGGTGTGCTTTCGAGGCGTACGCCGCTGGCGTGCACCCCACCTGTGTACCGAGACATCTTGAAATGTTTCGATGGAAAGTCCATGATGGTCGCAGGAACGGCCGTAAGTGCTGTCAGAAAAGGTGAGTATACCCCACGTTCAGGCAATACGCACATAAGCATCTACGTTTCATTACGTAGCCTTTGATCCTGTGATGTCGGGGGATGGCATACTAAGGGAGGCACCGCAGCATCGACACCGATATACGGTCTCTGAGGAAGCGCCTGGGTCGTCTTCTACTTCTCTGCGGTCATTTACTATTTCTTTCGCAATTACTCGCTGCAAAGATTGAAGCTAGTCTACACCAAATTTGTAGCCAACAAAGCGTCTATAAGATTACAAGATACCTCTAAAGAGGCCCTGGATACTTCCCACATCTCTACACACTGCCATGACGTGAAGTCACAGCTGCGGCAC
The DNA here is from genome assembly GCA_011058865.1 of Didymella keratinophila. Classification (NCBI taxonomy): domain Eukaryota; kingdom Fungi; phylum Ascomycota; class Dothideomycetes; order Pleosporales; family Didymellaceae; genus Didymella; species Didymella keratinophila. Next base: position 62,942 of record SWKW01000161.1, on the reverse strand, counting down.
GACCCTTAATTAGCTTCCTCATCATCGTCACAATACGAGCTGGCCTTACGATCGAACTTATGTCGCACACAAGCTAGCGCAGGTACATGGAGTAGTACGAGAACCTCAACATACGGCAGTCATTGACTACCCTCTCTATAACTCTTAGTAAATGCATCTTCTACGCTGTCACTCTCCTCATCACCCAAGGAGTGCGATGTGGGCTCGTGGGTAGGGCTTGGGTTGACGTTTGGTGAAGCAGTGCATGGTCTCGAAGTAGTGGTGCGAATGTGCAATGCGGAGGTGATGTTAGGTTTCTCGGTAGCTGAGTCCTTCGTGGGCTGAGATTTGGATGCTGTAGCTTGCCTCTTGATTCGTACAGGGAGCCTTGGAGACGTCATGGTTTCTGTTGCTTGTGATGATGATGAGATCTGTAATTGGCAGTGTGGCAGACGTCTATTTGTATTGAAGGGTTACATATCACTTGAAACACAGGTGGCGGGATGTCAGTCAAGATGAAGCAAGGATATCTAGGTGTCTTATATTCGGAGTAAATGTGTAGATGTACTTTTGCAACCCGATCCTCTAGTAGCCGCTCAGAACCGCTTCCTACAGTTTGTGTCAGTGTATGTTCCGGCAGTCACCAAGTTCAAAAACCTTACCCTCGCAATGGCGTACAGCGGCTTGATGCCCGTCCAGTACTCGAACTGGTGGATTCCCTGACCAACAAGAACCTCAAGACCGTTGACAGTCTTCCAGCCGGCGTCTTGGGCAAGCTGGATCAGTGCCGTGACAGGAGGCTTGTAAGCCATCTCGAGCAGCGTCATCTGGCTTGCGTTCTCGGCTGTCTTGGCCTTGTCGAACAACGCAATCAATGTCTCGCGAATTGTGGGGTCGATGGGCTTGTCGGCGGGAATAGTACCGATGGCAACAGTGGGCAAACGTTCCAAAGCCTGAACAGTGGCGGTGTCCTTGATGATGCGGATGTCGTACTCGGCAGGGAAGTCGGCTGACAGCTTCTCCATCTTCTCGACATTCCGGCCGAGAAGATAGATGGGGCTGTATTGCATCTCGTGCAGGGCGTAGATGGCTGCGCGGCTGGTTCCGCCACCGCCAATGACCAGACCAGAGTGCTGCTCGCCCGGTAAACGCTGATCGCCGGCGTTCTTCAGGACGAGAACCATCCCGAGGTAGTCTGTGTTGCGGCCGATGAGTCGCGTGACTTCCTTGCCAGTTACCTCGTCGACCGATGTCTCCGGCACGATGGTGTTCAGAGCGCCGATGGTCTCAACTTCAGGACCAATACCATCAATCAGAGGAGCTACGTCCTGCTTGAGCGGGATAGTAACACTGGCGCCGCCGAAGTCTGGTGCGCGAACGATGTCTTTGATCGGTGTGGTATCTGCGGTCTCAACGAAGGTGTAGTTGTGCGGCAACCCTGTCTCGCGGAAGAGTCTGTTGTGCAAGCGCGGGCTTGGACTTTGCTGGACGGGTGAGCCAAAGATGCAGAACTTCTTGGGCTGGATCTCGCCCATCAAAGACAGGCCACGACGGATATCAGCAGCTGTCAGCTGTCCTGGCGCGGTCGCTGAGGGCAGAAGCGGGTGTGAAACAGGTGTCATGAAGCCGTTCAGTATCCTGCTCAGCTTTCCGTGCTCGCCCATGTTGATAGCGATAACAGGAACAGAGTGCGCAGATTCCGCCCATGACTTGAACTCAGCAAGAGCAAAGTTGTCCTTCAAAGACTTGGCCACTCCAACAAGCTTGATGACTTGACCATAGTGCAGAGCACGGTTGTAGTACTGGATCCACGAGCCATTGTCCCAGCTCAGCTCACCCCTAGGATCGTGATGGCTGGCGATGATGCTTGTGTGACCCTTCTGTTCGGTGACCTCACGGAGGATGTACTCAGGCATAGTCATCTCCAGGTCCAAGAACTCACAGCCTAGTCGCAGAGCTGTCTGGTACAGTTCACGAGCCTCGCTGTAAGCCTCGTCAGGGAACTTGCCACCCTGCGCCTTGGTCCTGATTGTGAAGACGACCGGCAGAGAGGTGGCACGGTGCAGCGCTGTCAGCTGCTCGATGACGAACTCGGGCGACGGTAGTCCCTCCGGCGACTTCGGATCTTCGAGCAGGTCGACACGCAGCTCCACAGCGTCCGCACCTACTGTGATCTCGGCCATGTCTTTCTGCAAAGGCTCAACCTGGGGGGCAGAAAGGCATACGAAGAAGGACTGCTTCCTCTTGCGGATGGATCTCAGCGCTGACGTTCTCCCTGTGATCATCTTCAAGAATCGGCCAAAGTCTTCGAGTGCTCGAACGAAGCCTTGCGAGTCTGAGCTCTGGCTGTTCACGAGATAGTTGCTGCACTCAAGATACCAAGGCTTGCGTCGCAGCCACACACCCATCATGTCTTCGACGTAAGCTGGTCTTGTCTTGTCGACTTGAAGGAAGTCCATAATCTTGGTAATGTCACGAGACACCAATAAGACAACACCGTTGTTCTTCTGGTAGTCGACGAAGATCTTGCGCGCTTCCGGGATCTCGACAATACCGCCACCGCAGGCGAAGACATGGCCGGTAGGCTTCTCCTTCATGGTCTTCTGTAGGATCTTCAACTCCTCCTCACGGAAGCCCTCCCAGCCACGCTCTTTGATGAGCTCTGGAATGGTCATGCCGACGTGCTCTTCAAGGGCCGTGTCGAGATCAACAAGCGGCCAGCCCAGAAGACGGGCAGCCCATCCACCTGTTGTCGTCTTACCAGCGCCACGCATGCCAATGAAGAAGATCGACTTATCCTTGACAGTCGAGCCAATCCTGGTGTCGTGGATCGCCTTGTGAGGTAGCTCCACGCCATCAAGCTCGGCTTTAAAGATCTGGTTCAGCGAATCCCAGTAGCCGGGCCACGTCTTGCCAGTGCACTCTTTTTCAAGAATGAGCACGGGCTTGGGCGCGACCAGTGACAAGACAGCGAAGCTCATGGCTACACGGTGGTCGTCATAGCAGTGGATGCCCTCCATGGGCGCATCGAGCTGGTAGCCCCGTCCATCAACCTCAATGCCGTCATCAAACTGCCTGCAAGTTACGCCAAACTTGGCAAGCTCATCCTCCATGGCTTGGATTCGGTTGCACTCCTTGACACGCTGGTTAGCGATACCGTAGATGCGCGTTGTGGTTGATGTGCCGTTAGAGGAAGCAACAGCGGCCAGGACGGAGGCGGTGAGGAAAGCATCGGTCATTGGCTCCATATCGATCTCCTTCACTGCCTTCAGCTCACCTCGGCGTGGCCCAGTAACGGTCGTCGAGGTAGCTGACTGGTCGACCGTGCAGCCCATGGGTCTCAGGACCTCAATGGCGAAGCGTGCATCTCCCTGCAGAGAGCTCGAACCAATGTTTGGGACAGTGCAGGTGGTTCCTGTGATAGCCGCAATAGCCAAGGGATATGTGGCAGAGCTGGCGTCACTCTCGACGACGTACTCGGCGGGGTTGGAGTAGGGCTTGTTAGGGATGTGGTAGGTGTTGGCCTCTGTAGAAGACTTCTCAACCTGCACGCCGAACGAAGCCATCATGGCGATGGTCATATCGATGTATGGCTGCGAGATGGGCTTGCCGCCGACCAGACGAAGAGTAACGGGCTTCTTGGAGTAGGGCGCGCAAAGCAGGATAGAGGATACGTATTGCGAAGAAACGGTTGCCGCGAGTTCAATGTCTCCGGTGAAGGCCTTCTCTCCCTCGCTAGCACCGAAACCGCCGCAGGCTGCAATGCGCAGCGGCAGACTGCCTTGGTTTTCCTGGTAGTCAATGTCGATACCCATGGTGCGCAGCGACTTGACGAGAGGACCGATTGGACGCTCCTTCATTCTTGCATTACCGGTGACAACGGTGGATGTGACACCCTCAATGGGCTGCGCAAGTGCTGTGACTGAAGTCAAGAAGCGTGCTGCTGTACCAGCATTGCCAAGGTAAAGCTCGTCGTTCGTGGCTTTCAAGTTGCCGCCGTTTCCAGTGACAACAAGCTCCTTGCCATCGTTTTCCCAGGAGAAGCTGGCACCCTGCAGTTTCGCGATGGCGTCAAGCATGACCTGGGTGTCGTCCGAGTGCAGCAGGTTGCTGATACGGCAGGATCCACTTCCCAGTGCTGCAAGTACAAGGACTCGGTTGGAGATGCTCTTCGATCCAGGAGGAGTGCAGGTAACATTCAGATCGCTGGGGACGCCAGGGTGGACGGAGATGCTTGGAGATAGAGCAATCTTGATGTCACGGTCGGCGACTGTGCTGGCCTTTTTCTCGTAGGTACGGCCAATACCAGACAGAAGAACAACCTTCTTGATGCTGCCCGAATTCTTCTTGTCGACTGCCATGATCTTGATGAGCTCGTCGACGGGGCAGTGCTTGTTCGCGGTTCTCCTGCGCACCGTCTTATCTGCGAGTGATGTGGGCAGGCCGTAGCTAGCAATGCACTTGGTGAGACGCGCCACCGCAGAGGGATCCAACACGCCCAGGTAACGAGCCAACTCCGCCTCTTTGACCATACCAATTGCGACCGCCTCGCCATGGAGGATCTGGGGCGTCAGAATGGCCTCAAAAGCGTGACCGATCGAGTGACCGAAGTTCAGCAGGTTGCGCAGGCCGCCTTCGCGCTCGTCTGCCGACACAACCTCTGCCTTGACACGCACGGAACCCAGTACAATGCGCTTCAAGATAGTCGCAATGTTGTCGAAGTTTCTTCTCCCGTTCTCCGTCTTCTGGTCCAGCGCTGCCAGAATTGTGTTAGCGTTGCCCTCGAGTGTTGTGAACTCCTTCTCGTCCCAGATCGCTGCTGTCTTCACGACCTCAGCCATGCCGTTGATGACCTCACGCTTGGGCAGAGTCTCGAGGAACTGCAGATCGATGTAGATGCGCTCCGGCTGCCAGAAGGCACCGACAAGGTTCTTGCCAGCCGGTGTGTCAATGGCAGTCTTGCCGCCAATGCTCGAGTCGACCATTGCTAGCAATGTTGTAGGCACCTGGACATACTTGATACCGCGCATGTAGGTAGCAGCGACGAAGCCAATCATGTCACCAATGACACCACCGCCCAGAGCAATAATGACAGTGTCGCGCGTACATCCTTGCGACAGCAGCCAGTCCTCCACCACGCCCTTTGTGTGTCGTGATTTCGAGTTCTCGCCAGGAGGGATCGTGTACGTGAGCAGCCGTGGCTTGTTCGTGCTCGCCGAGGCGGCAGCACTGAATGCCTTCTCGAAGGTAGGGATGTAGGTGGGGCCAATGTTGGTGTCGGTGATGAGAACATAGGTCGACGAAGGGATGTTCTTCACGAGATCGTCGGCGATGTAGCTCTGCCAGATCCCGTAGTCGACGACGATCGAGTCCTTTCCGAGGATGGTCACCTTTGTAGGCGCCGCAGATGCTCCGTTGGTCGCCATAGTTGTTGGTGTTGAGGTTTGCGGGCAGAATGCCCTACTGCCAATTGAGCTTCTCTACACTTGGGGAAGCTTCAGAAAATTACTGCACAAGTCAGGATAATCAGCAGATATGCAATTGGCATACAACAAAGGGCACTTTCTTTCAGGATACTGTTGTGCGGCGCAGGTCAATATGCTGGGCGTGACTCAATTGGCAGAAACAATCCACGCCCCGCCGAAATCGCTGAACGCTGAGCCAAGGCGGTGAGGCTCGGCTGTCACATCGAACATCCATGGATGGCCAGGGTCATCGCAAGGCTGCAGTTCCCCAGCTCCACCTCCGCCCTTTTGCAAGACAATCCATGCCCACATGTGTAATATGTAGATCTGTCACACCTCATTTGGCTGTGGCTGGAGTCAGTCAGCAAGATGATGCCGCCGCTTAAGTATCCCTTCGTCGCCTGTGTGAGCTCCACTCAGCTCTCGCATCTTCATGGCTTCCACCGCACATGTCAAGGTCCTTGTCACGGGGGTTGGCCCGTTCCTAGATATTACGACGAACCCTTCGTGGGATGTAGCGCGTAAGCTCCCAGCCTCAATCCGCGTTCTGGATGGTGATCGATCCAGTTGGTCGTTCCGGACGCTCCAATGCCTGCAGCATATCACGACATCAAGGACCAGGTTGCGTTGCTGATCAACACCCATGCGCCGAATCTCGTCGTCCACATGGGATTAAACGTCGACAGCGGGCCCGGTGTCTTCAAGATCGAACGCAGCGCACCCAGGGAAGGCTACCACGAAATTTCTGACGTCCGTCGCGAAATGTTCACACGCGTCGAGAACAAGATGGAATTCGCCAAAGCACCCGCGTCACTGACCACGTCCCTGGATGTCAGTGCTGCGGAAGAGATCTGGCGAGCCGCCTGCGCCCCAATCACCCTTGCAACATCGAAAGTTTCGCAACAAAACGCCAAGCAGGGGACTCGGCGGGCGAAACAAAACGTGCTTGTCCAACTCAGCGACGACGTTGGGACCTACATCTGTGGCTTTTGCTATTATGTAGCCTTACTCCACCTGCAGAGTCACACCGGGAAGCGGCACGCAGTTTTCCTCCACGTACCGCGCTAGAGACCGAGGCTGACCTACTGGTTGGCGTGAGAGTGACGGAAGAGGTGGTTCGCGCGCTGGTGCATGTCATGTAAAATCCGTAGGCTGGAAAACGCAATGCAGGTACCGAGGTGTGGGCCACCGGTCAGCGGTATGTGAGCGGCTAAAGAGCTTGACTGTGCGCTAAGCCTCGGGAAACGATCTTAAAACATCCAATCTAGCCCTATGGCGTTACTATATTCAATATTGTACTGGAGGCCTGACAGGCAACCACAACGAAGCGAACCTTGGAAACACGGTCTGCTTTGAAGAGACTGTCACCAGCGCGGTACTTATTGTCCAGTTGCGCCTTTGACAGATCTTTATATCTTGGCTCCCTTACCTCGTCTTGCAACACTGATCTCTACCAACCTACAATCAATCTACCTCGAATCAGCACTATATTACATCAGCATGCTCTCCGCATCAATCCTCGCAGTTGCCGCTATGGCCGGCTCGGCCCTCGCCGGCTTCGATATTAAGACCGGCCAGCAGACATGGTACTACACAGACGACGCAGAGGTATGCGAATTGCTTCGGAAACCATACTCAAGAGATGGGTGCTAACATTCTCAGTCAACTTCCATTGCCAGTGCCATGTCAAAAGCTCTCGAAAGCTACGAGGCAGCAGTAGAGACCCAGTCAGACTGGAAGAGCGCGGTTGGCGCCTTCTACACATATGCACGAACACGTGATGGCATCCCAGAAGTCGCTACAGCCACAGGGACAGCGACCCGCTTCACCACGTTACCCGTCTGGTGAGTCAAGAGGAAAATTGACCCGTGTCAGAACACTGCTGACGTCTTATAGGTACACAGCCATGCCGGCAGACGCCCTCAAAGTTTTCGAGAGTGTGCGGAAAGAGGAGGACAAAATCTGGACAAGCGTCGTCCCCAAGGCCGCAAGAACGACTGGTAGCCAGGGCGCCGCACCCCAAGTAACTGGCCTAGGCGTATATGCGCATGGCGCCATCGCTGCTGTTGTTGGAGCTGTCGCCATCGCCTTGTAGGCAACGGTGGATTCCTTCACGTGCGATCTTGGCCCGGTGCCAGTGTTATGAGTTACGATGTCTTCATGTCTCTCGTTATCCTACATATACCCAATTTCGTTTTCATTATTAGATCACTCGAAACTTGATCCAGTTTCTGGAAATCCTACAAATATCCCGCTTTGCAACCTGAACTATCAAAGTATTGATCATTGCTTCAAAAGACACTAACTCCGTTTCGTTCAGATTATCTCACGTCAGCAGCGACTGTCCGCCTAACCCGCCTTCACCCGGCCGCAACGATTCCAAGACCAATCAAAATCACAAACACCTCGAGAAGGATTGTTTCAAGTCTCATGGAAAGTCGAGAGCCGCGCCATGCTTCACGCTGGTTGACGGCTGACGTGGGCCTTATAAGAGCTTGTCCACAGTTCTGTCGCTCTGACTGTCTGCATCGGTCGTCTTTAGGAGAGCGCATTTCCACTACAAGATGGATCACAGCGGCACAAAGGTTGCGATTGTTGGGGCTGGTAATACATAGTCTCTCGGGCGGAGATGCTGGACTAACGTTGATAGGCCCTGCTGGCATGGTCGCGTTGAAGGAATTCAGAGATCTGGGTTTCGACGTGACAGTCTTCGAGAAGAAAGACAACGTAGGAGGCGCGTGGTGTTGGAGTGAGGATGCAGAATCCACCACGGCGCTGAGGGAAACGAAGCTATGCAACAACAAGTACTCAGTAGGTTCGAACGTCCTTTACAAGATTCAATCAGACTGATATTGTTTGTTCAGGCCGCGTTGGGCGATTACCCGCTCCCCAAAGGTTGGCAATTGCTCCCATTGATTTGTTTAAAGGACGGCTAATCGCAGTCTTGAGTAGAACTGCCTTGGAACGTGTCCGCCCCAGAAATCGGATCACACTTCCAATCTTACGCCAGGCATTTCCACCTGTACCCCAACATCAAGTTCAACAAAACCGTCACGCAGCTCATCCGGGATTACACTAATGGCAAGTGGCAACTGACTTTCTCTGATGCTCCTTCTTCCCCAGTCTCGTTCGACAAGATCGTGTGGGCCACGGGAGGATTCGTCAAGCACAAAAGTCTCACCTTACCCGGGCAGGAAGCTTTCAAAGGCAAGGTTTTGCACTCCTCTCAAGCTCGCGATCTCTCCGCCTTCAAGGACCAGAATGTGATTGTCCTCGGGATCGGAAATACCGCGGCTGATACTGCAAATGCCCTCGTCAAGCACGGTGCCGACAGCGTATGGTTATCCCACCGTCGTGGTGCCAGAATCTTGAACCCCACCGACCCAAAGACCGGCGTGCCTTCAGATGTCATGCTCACAACCTCTCTGCTGCCCATTACATGGTTTCTGCAAAAGCACTGCCCCTCCGTATACGGCTGGATGATGGACAGCGCTATCGCTCAGAACTTCAAAGACTCATGGGGCGAGAACAAACTCGATTGGGGGCTCGCACAGTCACCAAGCCTGGGCGACGGACAGCACGTGGTCGTCTGCAGCCAGGACCTCGTCCCCAACATCAAGTCCGGCAAGATACGCTCCGTGCCTGGAATCAAACGCATCACCGGCTCAAAATCTGTCGAGTTCGACAACGGCTTCGTAGCCGAAGACATTGACGCCATCATCCTCTGCATCGGCTACACCGACGACATGAACATCCTCCGCGAAGCCATCAAATTCACGCCACCACAAGACGGCAGTCCTGAACTGCCAAATCTGTACATGAATATCTTTCCACCAGCTTACGCTGATAGCTTTGCACACATCTCTCTCACGCACCTCTTCGGCCCCCAGATCCCGGGCCGCGTCCTCGCTGCCATGGTTATCGCGCAAATCTGGGCCAATCGCTCTACGCTCCCATCTGTCTCAACGATGGAGTCTTGGGTCTCGACACACCAGGCTTGGATACGCAAGCGCATGGCAAAGGCCGGGCCCAACGGCAACGGCTACCAGGAAGTGGACAACGGGGAGTGGAGCTATTTTCTGCACGAGGCAGCCGGCACGGGGCTTTACGAGCATGTGGGCTGGAGATGGAAGGCGTGGGGGCTGTGGTGGAACGATAAGGAACTGTATCGTGCGATTGCTAATCTGCCGATCTGCGCGTATAGTTATAGGGTTTTCGATATGGGGAAGAGAAAGCCGTGGAAGGGTGCGAGGCAGGCGTTGATTGATGCGTATGCTGAATTGGTGGACTTGCAGAAGGGTGCGGGTAAGAAGAACAAGTAATTTACAGATAGTCAACTGATACTGGCGCTTTCTATCGCGAGACGGCGCAAGTCATACGGAAGTGTCGGCGGTAGGGGCTTCGAAGGCCCATGGCCAATGTATGTGCTGGACGATGATATAACTTCTCCGGAGGCGCAGCTATCGAAGTGAATCGATGATCTAACGCACTTTGTACCTCCAAGACAAGTATTACTTTACGTAAGACTGAACAGTGCCGGCGAAATGGACACTGTGCCCGTGAGAACGACTCATTGTGGAACACTGCTTACTCACTATACACAACCCTGTGGACCTTATTACGCTTCAACACAGTAGCGCGCTCTCTGTTTTACAGTTGAGATGGTTCTGGGACACTGCACTTGATTGATGTATCGTCCTGTCAGTCGCGCCTTCCCTAAAAGGGAGGAAAGACAGTGGCGGGGCTCATGCACGTTGACACTTCACTGACACCCTTAAGATAGTCAGTGCACTCAAGGCACCACTTGTTAGCGCTTTTGACGTTCAAAATTGCATACTGTATCGTCTTCGACAGCCCTGCCTTCGATCGACAGCGTCAGCGAACAGCAACGACCACGATGGTGTTCTACAGATTCACGAACGGCTGCGACTGGAGGGAACTCCGCTTGGCCTCTGTAGTTCATACGCTTCTCCCGCCCTTGGGAGCTCTGGAAGAACGTCCCGCATGTCCTTTCAAGGAGCTACCTGGAGGTGAAGTGGCGTCTTATCGAACACTTCTGCTAGCGATGCTGGCAACTACACAGAGATCCAAACCCTTATCTACAGCTTCGCAACTGACACTCGTCCTGTACGCATCACCCTCCGCGCGAGCCTTGCCTGAATTCATTCATACACGGGACCTGGAAGGCAGCTCATGCAAGTCTGTCGAATGTTCCGGAGAGAGAGGTCACCGTACCGGTCGAAGAGCTTGACTTGTACGTGGACATGTTCGTCAAATCCCAGGTGGTGAACATCAACAGTCGGCCTGCTGCAAATATTGTAACGGAGTTCAGTCAATGCCGCCAAGGGTATCGCGCAATCGATCTACTACCTCTTCTGCAGCTCATTGTATGCTCACGCAGCGTTCAGGCGCGGATAGCTGACTTGGTCATAGGAGAGACTGGACCGGTCATACCTGAAGCGCTGTGGCCAATATACTGCCTACGCAGAGACCTGCGAACCATTTTCGATGCAAGGATGCGCTCACGTAGTGGTTTGCAGCCACCTATCTACTGGCGGCTCTTCAGGAGCATCGCCAGCATCAGTCTCAACTTGGTCGAAGGCAGAGTCTCGGAAATACGAGGTCACCATCACGTCTCACCACGACCGCTTTTCGACAATGGTCAATGATTCGACAAGTTAAACGACCTAAGGCGCGGGATATTAAATGAAGTATAGAATTACTGGGGCTGGCACAGTGTTGGAGGGAAAATATCCGTCGTCGATGGTGGTCGAGATTGTCCGCGTTTGGGTGTCACCACGATCAAGCTCCTGGCAGCTGCAGAAGAAGCCCCTTAACGCCTCTGAGCCGTAGATGGCCTGCAGCATAGGGCTGGATGGTAAGAGCAGATTCCATGAGGCGGTCAATTGGCATGTCCTGTCCTCAACAAGGTTGGAAGGGTACATAGGCGAGGCACACTGGTGAGGACGATGTCGGGATAATTGATGGCGAAGATGAAGACGCCGGTGGGATTGGCATTGACGTCTATCTTATGTGGAAGAGATACGGGAGATAAGATTCTATCTCTTGTGAGTGCAAGTAGATGGAATGCATGTGCTTTGTCAGAGATACGACCCACACGATCGTCAAAATAGGGAAATACGCTACATCTACATACAACACAGGGGTTCGTAATGTGCTCTCACACTCCGTGAAGACTCTTCACTTCGTCAGAGTGCCGAAGATATGGGGTACGACTGCGTGCCAAGGCTCAATGGGCGGCTGCGTAATATCAATCTTCGACCACGCGCCAGCCTCGCGCAGCGACCTCTCGGTGTCTCTGCACAATTGGCAGCCACCAAGCACATGAGGCCAGAACAGGTTGACAAAGCCTGAAGTTTTGCGATCAGTAACAGTCGAGTCGGTGTCAGCGAGGTGACTTACGTTGGTAGAGCTGCATCGGCCAGTAGCCTTTGACCGCAACGTGCTCGTAGAGGTACCATCTACCTCCAGGCTTCAAGTAGCTATGCAACTCCTTGATGTTCTTCTCTGGCTCGGGTATGCTGCAAAGGCATAGCAGCGAGACGATAGCATCGACGCTGCCCTTCTTCACGACTGTCTCTTTCGCAATGTCTTCGATACCGACGGGCAAGATCTCGTACACTCCCTCAAGTCCTGCTGCATTGGCGCGCGAGCGAAGTCCAGGATGTGACTGTGCATTTGGCTCGACTCCATAGACTTTGGTGACTCCTTTGCCTTTGCCATCTCTTCTCCTGACAGGGCCGTCTTCGCTGACGAGGGGGACGTCTGTTCTGGCATACAGATCAACCCAGTACCCTAGGCCAGGGCCAATGTCGAGCACGACCCCGCTTATCGGCTCACCAACCACCTCATCGACAACTTGAGCCCCAGTCACCCTTCCTTCGAGCAACGCAGTAATGCGCGGCCCGTTACCGTCGCGGATGCGTGGTCCGGCCCATGACCAGAACCTGCTGAACCAGGCGCCTTGGAAAACATCCCAGGATAGGAGAGAAGTGAGGCTCGATGTAGCGTAGAGGTGAGATATGGTCGAGGGTATGTAAGAACAAGCGACAAGCATGAATTGCCAGGGCTCAAGCAGACCCAGAACGACTTGGGAGAAGCTTGGCTTGCTCAAGCCTGGAGGAGGTTTCGCGTGGGAATTTTTATTCATGCTGAACGATGGAGAATAAGCAGGAAATGTTTGTGGAAGTTCGAAGATATCAGACGGATAAGGTAACTCGCGGCTCCTAGCCATATTAGGGTAGAACGGTTTGGTGCTGGAATCGTATTGCCCCACTCCGCTTCGGCGTCTGAGAGACTCTGAACGCCGAGCCGCTGCTCGAGCTCTTGCACCGCAGAAGGAGCCGGAAACACGCTCAGATACCCTGAAAATTGGGAGGCAGTCAACAGTCTTCCACGCAACGTTTAAGCACAGACAGGTCTTGTGTGGGCTACAGTTGTCCATTGCTGCTATGTCCGACTTTCTCTGCGGCGCAAGGGTCGAGCCCCTCGGCTTCAGACACCGACGAATGCGACCTGGTATACCATCTTGAGCTCTTCATACATGGGACCGATATGAGCGAACTCGGTCCCGTACTTCTTGAGCATGTTCAGGCTGTCCCTTACGCCATGCCTGAGTTCCTCAATGAGGCGCTCCGTCTCTTGGAAAGTCATGTCGGATTTCAGGATCGAGTCGTCGCAAGATCGATCTGCCACCAGCGTGTATCTGACCTTGTAAAGCGTCATGACCATGACGTAGCAAGCTTGCATGGCACTACAGGCCATCAGTGGCATTGTGATCGGTGTTGAGGTTCTGATCGCGTCTTTCTCAGACTCGCTCACACTAAAAAGAGCGGGAAATTGTAGGCATCGGTCCTCAAGAACGTCCGTCAGATACCGGAACATGCGTAAAACAACAAATGTTGACTTGAGGCAGATGTCAGCTGAGCCGCGAGCGCCGAAGGGACCAGTAGCCTCGGCAGCTGACCACTCATCAGCCTTTGGACTGTCCGCCATTGACTCTGGGGAAGGCAGCTCGTGGCAGTTGGTGGTCGGGATCGGGAAGTGTTTTGCTTCTTGCAGAGCAGCCATGTCGCAATGCTTATTCACGAAAGCTGGGATATCAGCAAACGCTGACTGGCGATGTAGCTTGATTCGAGCACTGCAGCCGTTAGCCATCTCATATGGATGTTTGCAAAAGGTTTTGTCACCTGTGAACCACGATTCGACTGATAGCCCACCAATTGTGAGCAGCCAGCCCTTCAGGCAACCCTTCAGCTTCAGTAATCTCACGGCCGGTGAACGGCCGATCCAAATCTTGTATGTATCTTGAAATAGTCGCGTCAAGTGCCTCGAGTTCCTTCGGTGATGGAGGCCGTGTTTGCGAAGTAAGTAAGACGTCCTGAGCGGCTAAAATGGCCTTCCAAGGCTGTAAAGATTAGCTCTACTCGTCAATCTGGCACGCGACACTGACTTCCGGAGTGACGCCAAAGCTCGGCGGAGGTGTCTTGAATCTAGGGTCTCCAATCGTCACAAGCGGGGGCGTTGGATTCGTCAGTGCTGAAGTCGACCGACTGAATTCTTATTTCTCACCAGATGATGAATGATTGATAATTTATTTGCAAAGAAGAGCTAGATCACAGCATCAGCCTGTAATTATGCAACAAGACAAATTGTTTGCACTTACTATCATGTACCAAGCCCTCTGTTTGCACTCGGAGTCTGCCGTAGTTTCAACGTCAATGTCATGCAGACCAAGGTCCATGGCCATGGTGATCACAGAGGCCATTCGTGTGCGTGCCCTAATCATACTTCCGCGGTAGTTGTACTCGTACACTGCAACCAGAAAACTCGCGATCGTACTTTCAAGATAGACAGGCACATCTTTATGAAACCTGCGCCGTGTCAATGCCCCAGTTGCGTCCATATCCCGATCGACGGCTCGCAAAGCAAGCTCTGAGCAATGCTCTGCACAAGCATGCCTGGCTGCATGAGCAGATCCGGCTCTCTTTGGCACGAGAGCTAGCAGTGTGGCAAGAGCATGGACTAGTGGTGACTCTGAATGAGCAACGACTGTCTCTTGCACTGTTGGACCGGGCTCCGTGCCTTGATCAAGGGCAGATGGTGGAGGCAGGACAGGAAAGCAAGGATGAATCAGCAGGTAGTAAGCATCGAGACTGTCAGGTATTAGTACATTCATGGAAGTCGACACAACTGCGCAGAGACGTACAGTGCTTGGCTGCTTCTGTAGATCCTGAGGTTTGTCTGGTCATTTGTGTGGTGCTGGTCTACTGATGCTTGCGGACCAGAGATGATCCTTGATCTTTTGCTCGGGCTATTGCGGTCCGGATCTTGTACGCTTGTAGGTGATTCTGAAAAGTTATGTGTCGATGGCGGTGTCACTGGTGCTCGTACTACTCTGCCTCGACGACTGGGAAGAAACTCGCACACTTTGCCGTTTACGCTGCACTGCAGAGGGGGTCAGTGGATGCGTTTCGAGGCTCAGAAGCCATTTGATCATCAGCGTTCAGATCTCGAGCGCTTACTCACCCGATTGCATGGCTTTTGTCCGTTGCAGCGAGCCTTGGAAGTGCGGCTGGTGTCTCGTTAGTAATGTGCTGCGTCGCTGATCCCTGGCAGTATTCTCAGGATAGAGCGTACCATGCTAGGCAAGCTGCCTTGACAGGTGGAACTTCGAGTCTTCGGCGGGGCTGCATCTTTGCGGTGCTGCAGTTGCGGAGAAGCTCGAAGGTGTTTTTTGAACGCCGTGACGAATGCCGTGACCAAAGCACGTAAGCCGGACAGTCACCGGACGGAAGGGAGGGGCGAGATCGGCGGGCAGGCGCGTCACTAGCGCGTTTTAGTGTTGGCCCCGATTCCCTACATGCTCATTGGCCATCCAATCAACGCGGAACATGGTCGAAGGCTTTCAGATGGGCAATAGATGACCTTACGGATCAAGAAGTCTCAATGACTACACTATTGTGTGCTAGGATTGCTCAGGGAGTCGAATTTACTTCGAGTCCGCGATAGATCAAGATGCGCCAGCTGAGCGGTCAAGTACGCTTGTTGTGAATCACTCCCATCCAGCGCGTCCAGAGGATGCAGTTGCATATGGCCTCGAGAGCGTCTGTACCTAGCTACATTCCTTCCAGGAGATCGTAACACCCTTTCCGATGATTCTAAGACGATCTTGAGGTGAGTCATGAATGGAAGACCTTGCTGTCTGAGCCACCACGCATTTTTATGGGCGTATGTATGCCCCTGTGGAGTCCTTCGTTCAGGAAAGGATTCTGGAACCCCGGGGCGCATCCTGAACACAATCTCTGGCGTAAGACTGTAGCGGAACAGAATCTTCTCGATATCGATAACCTGCCGGAATGGACTCGAACACGATGAGTCTACGATCATTCGTAGAAGATCGCTAGCTTGTTGAAGCGGTCCGCTGGTGCAATTGCCACGAACAAGAGTAAAATGCAGCTTGTTTGGCCTCAATATGGCGAACGAACCTAAGTCAATGGTTGCGCCGAGTGGCACATCAATCCTGATCCGACCTGAAAGGGTTGAAGCTCGACTCAGTCCTGTTGGCGCGTCTGGCGTGTCATTTCTGTTAGAGCGCAAGCCGGGATAGAAAGCAGCCATGTGTCGCTCGACGTGAGCTGGCTGAAGGACTACGGCAGTCCTAGCCAGGTAAATAGACGAGAATTCGGTGTAGAGGAGCTGGCAGACGTATCGAAGGTTTCCAAAGCCTGATTGCGAAGCTGGAAGGTTGATAGCTCCATCTTCTGCACAGAAGTCGTAGATACGGTTGCGGAGCGCTCCCGGCAGCGACAAGAACGGGCATGTCTGGAGCTGACTAGTGTGAGTCGATTTGGGTTCGTCCTGCATCGCGTAAGCCTCGATGGTAAGCTGGGGTGGAGTGTGGTTGCCAAAGCCGTCACGGCAACAGACACCCGTAACACGCTAGCCCCACTTCCGTCCCCGCATCAGGCATCCACATGATAGACCCTGAACGTTGCCAATTGTTGACGCGAAAAGGTAAACAACGCTGAACATGATAACCACACCAAAGACTGGGTTCCTGAATCTACCTGCAGGTATGAAGCAATTATACGTCATCGCAGGCTTCATCACGCTCACAAGTCGACAGAGATTCGTAATGCGATCTACGCACACCTTATCGAAGATGTAGACACCAATGTCGGTCCCAAGACGATCCGTCTCAGGCCTCGCTCCGAGTTCTCGAGCTATTGGAAGAAGAAGAACACACATCGTGGAGAGGTGTACGCACTGAATCAAGTTTGCCGCACAACACGACATGAATTTGGACCCCTCTACGTATCAGAGATTGCGCACCGCATACGCGTCGACAAGCAGCTACTGCCACGATTTCTGCATGACTTCTTCCTGAGCGAGGAAGCAGAGAGAACATTTGCATTAAAGCCAAAGAAGGTCGAGATCGAGCTCGCCTACCCTCTCGGCGTCTCTCCACCACGCATCGACATTCTGCCTCTGTTGAGCCTCAGTCTCGGGAACGAAGACCTGCGATGCACATTCCTCAATAAATTCGGCCCAATGCCGGAAGTCGACACGCTTTTTCATGATCATGCTGTCGCGTGGGGCGATGCCATCCTCGACGACTTGTTGGAGATTCGGCTTTACACGCCAGCCGGGACAACAACTTGTGTTGACCTATCATTCCGCGTTGATGCAAATCGCGCTTTCATTGCAGATATTAGAAAGATGAGAATGCCCCCACCAATGAGCATGGATGCATATCTCAAGGCACTTGGACGCCCGGACTTGGATACATGGGATGCGAGAGTGGATGTTTGGAATACGCAGGCAAGGGTGGAATTCGTCGTCTCCAAAAGTGCGCCTGGTCCTTCCAGCAGGCTTTGGAGACAAGGTCAAGGGCATTCGAGACCCAGTACCGCTTGGTGGAAGACTAGACACTGAGAGTTGGCATTTCAGTGTTGCTCAGTTGGGCACTCATCCCAGTGTCTCCAGTTGGATACTGACTGGCGGACAGGTCATCGTTGAAGGTCGAGACCGGTTGCGTCATTGGTGTCCCGTGTTCGAGATCTCGACACCGGACGATGCATGTTCAGAGAGTGAAAGTGAACGCAGGTCCCCGCGCACGCCTATGAGTGGAATTTGATGTCTTAGCCTCGTCATCCATCATCCCTAGCCCAATCCTTTCTCAACTCAGTCATCTCTTCCTCATATCCACCTCAGACTAGTCACCCTCAAAGGATAGCAGAAGCATCATGTATACCCTCTCGGTTGGTCTCGATGACCTCGCGATGCGAGACCGCCTTGCGCAGGACAACTATTAGGTCAAGACTTTCATGATGAAGGACAAAGTTCACCGCAAATCTACCCTCGACACGCTCTATTACAACCAGGCGGACGCTATCGTTGAACCAGTGCCACCCAATCTTCCGCTGTCACTGCTGCTGGAAAAATACAACGAGGTAAGCCATCAGGCAAGTCACCTTGTGCATGACACTAAATACCATACAGATCGCCAGCTTCAACTTCGCAGCCTGCCAGGACGACCAACATACCGATATAACGCGCATGATCTGGTTTTACGGTCTGGACCAAAACCGCTCCTTCTCACGTTACTTCAGGCAAGTGCGCTTCAATATCATTATGATCGCGTACCACTGGGCCAACAACTTCGATGAGCTCGACCCTGACGTCGCCTACTTCCTTCACTGCTTTATCATCGCCTGGATGGACTACGCCATGGACCCTATGCGTGCCAAGAATAACGACTTCTTGCTCCAAGAGCAGTTTATCGAGATGTGGGAGGCCTCCAACTACGACCTTATCCACTTCACCAACGCGCAGCTGACCACTGTAGCCAAGTTGCTTGATGACCTGCGCAGGCGCGAGCTCAATCCAAAGCTCAAATCCCGCCTGTATGACGGTATTGTAGACCTAATGAACGACAGACGCCAGGGGAGGATGTCTGATGAGGACTGGGCGAAGTATGGGCCAAAGCTTGCTATACTAATGACGATGACCATAGACGACATCGGCCATACCTTCCAAGCAGAACATAACCGCGAGAAGCAGTAGCGCGAGACTCCAAGTACTGCCATGGCCAAGGAAGCTGCACGCCGTGCAGCAGCTCAGGCTAAGGTGCAGGGAGGCTCTGGTGACATCCTTGAGCAAATTCCCTGGGACTCAAAGCTCATTCAAATCCTCCTGGCACCAGCAGCACCTGCAGCAAGGCAGCCCTGGAAGTTGACTAAGGCAGCACCGGAGTCGTATCGTGAGCCGTGGATGTCTGCCGGCGCTTCCATAGAATGCCTCAAGAACGCGCAGTTCACGCATGATTTGGATGACCTTATGGGCGATGCTGAGGGACTGTCTCTCAATGAGCAGAATGCTGATGCTGAGATGGAGTTGTAAGGCGCCCAGGACTTGTACAGAGACGACTTTGTCCGTCGAGTGAAAAGAGAAGCCGGTCAGCAGCAATAGCCTGTGCAGCCCTTGAGGTGTCATTTTACCATGCATAGGAAGTATCCCATCTCGCGTTGAGCATGTCGCATTATTTTTAGGAAGTGACGTCACAACCAACACGTGCCAACGCGTTCCTTCCCCGCTCTGATCGCGCCTGCCACATCCCCTCGTTCTAACGCCACAATGTCAACGCGTCGCACGCTGCACCTCGACTCTCACACTCTCTGCACGTTCCAGACTCAAATGTCTCGCTCACAATGCCGCCCCAGAAGCCGTCGCCTCACCGCTTCATAGCGCCCGTACCTGCAGCGCAAACACCCAAACCGAAACCAACATCTCATCTACGCCATGCCATAAGCGCACAAATTCCTGGGTTACAATTCAAGAAAATCACGCCTGCGAAGCGCTTTGTGGTCGCACCGACTGAACAACAGTACGCAGATGAAGGCAATGGCGCCACAGTCCCCACAGGACAAGTCGCTGATCGTGTCGAGTCACCGACCTCAAGCTTGCCCGAATTCGATGTAATGCCGAGACCAAGAGCGAGGAAGCTCGACAGGGTGGAAAGCATAGAGGAGGCGGCGTCGAGTCCATCGCGGCCAACATATGAGCACGTGGACGAAGACG
Organism: Didymella keratinophila; assembly: GCA_011058865.1. Classification (NCBI taxonomy): domain Eukaryota; kingdom Fungi; phylum Ascomycota; class Dothideomycetes; order Pleosporales; family Didymellaceae; genus Didymella; species Didymella keratinophila. The sequence goes on along the minus strand of SWKW01000161.1, from coordinate 43,395 downwards.
AGAGTGATGTTATGCAGACAATTGAGCACGGCGCTATGTTCGCTAAAGAGGACGCGCACGACGACCCTGACGATGATGAAGACGACCTTCTCTTCAAAACAACTCACACTTCGAAGCGCCGACGCACATCACCACCTTCGCCGATCCAGCACCACGCAGCCCCTCAAACGCCGATGGGCGCTACATCGCACCGCTTCCGTATCCCTCGGACGCCTGGAGCCAATCTAAATGCCGCTGGCTTGAACGCTTCTGGCTCGAATGCTACAACTCCCGCGAGCGCCAGCGCAAGCACTACTACCACATCACGACCGCACTTCCTTCTCCCCGCCCCGCGCTCGCCCTCCAAGCCCTCCGCTCCGCTCCCAGAGATCTTCTCTCCCTCGCGAAAAGCGCAGAAATATACTCCAAATGGTCTAGCATCAAGCGTGCAAGCATGGATCATCGAGGCTGCGCAACAGGGTCCGGCGGCGGGGATAGTCTGGGGAAGAGAGCGGGAGGACGGCGTGAGAGTGAAGATCAAGGTTCTGGATCTGGGAGGGCGCGAAGGAGTAGAGTGTTGGCCGGGAGGTACAACGTTCGTATCAGGAGAGACTGAGCCGGGCATGTACAATGCGTCGAGAGCGGGGGGCGTGGCTGAAGGCCAGGGCCTGAGGGTACTTTTAGCTGGACATGGCGGGGCGAGGAACTCTGCTGGGGTCAGACTCAGGGTCGGTAGCATTGTAGGTATCAGAGCGCCGACGTGGGAGCTTGAAGTGGGACGAGAGAAGTGGACAGTGGGTGTGGACTGGCTGGTGCTTTATTGATGAACTACGACTACATATGCCGACTACATTCTCTGAGAGGCACACCTCACCCTGGAGGTACTCAGCTAATCGAGTTGGTATTAGCCCAGTCTTGCTCTTGCTGGTCCGCAGAAGTCCAACCGCCAGGTCTGTCCCAGGCCGCGCGTGGTGCAGAAGCGGAGCCTTCCACAGGCTTTTGGACAGTGTCTGGCGAAATCTGCTGATTGCCTGGAGGCCTTCGCGGTGTCGAGGTACGCTCCATCTGGCTCGAGCGAGGAGGGTGGCTGCGACGATGACGTTCCCAAAGTTCTGCTTTCTGCCTCAGAACATCCGAAAGGTCGTCAGTCTCTCGCTGAGGCTTCGTCCAAACCTCGACGAGCTTGTCGTGGACTACATTAGCGAATTCGTGTGGATCCCTGTCGCCTTCGTCGTGCATGGAGCCGCCAAGCTCGAGCTTCGATCGGTTGACAAGATCAGTCATGACTTCGAGGAGGAAGGCGCCATGACCTCCATCTGAGGTCTCAGATATGGCGTCCTCATCGATCTCGGCCTCTCGCTTGCATAGCCGCTTGCGATTGTTGGTGCGTATGGTACGGCCTGGAGGTTGTTAGCTATACGAACGAGTGGCAGGGGAATCACATACCTGGAGCTGAGCGCCTGCCTACATGGCTATCTGGCGTGCCCGGTATGCTGATGTGGAGGTTGCCCGCCTTCTCAAGTGCGTTGAAGATGTCTTGAACGAGCGCTCGGCGTAGCCTCATCACCTGACTGAAGTCGTAGTTGAAGCTAGAAAAGTCGGGCCGCTCATACACATTATGAGCCTCGGACCAGTTGAGCGACCTCAGGATCTGAAATTGGGCCTCATGTTGCGACGTGTAGGTTGCAGGAAGCTTCTCGTCTGACGCACACTTGAGTGCCGCGGTGACCATGTACACCGCCCATTCAGCTGTCGTCGTGGTCAGTACAGCCAGGAGCTAGTCACGGGTGTGAGGTGAGTAAACGTACGAGGCTTTGTGATCGTGCGGTCCTCTGCTTGCGTTGTTGCGAACGCGTTCATGACTGCTGATTGTGAGAGTGCTGCTTGCAGTCGAAAGGTGACGCGTCTTGAGGTGAGAGGTGAGGTGGAAGGAGGCAGCGAGGCGTGAGGCGAAGGAGCTGATATACCATCGTGCCTTCCCTCCTTCCCACGCCGAGCGGACTAGCGTAGAACCTGACAGCTGCGACAGCGGTGAGTGTTATTCGAGAGCCACGACTGAGCTCACTGGATGCTGTGGCATGTTCCCAGGTTGAAGAGTGGTGTTGGGTTCCTCAACCATGGATCGACGAGGCGAAGCAGCGACCATGAGTGGACAGCAACAATATCATTTGACTGTTGACCTCGTCCCGCATCCACAAAGTACATTTGAACTTCTGTATGCCAGCGTCTTCCTCTCTCACTCAACTTTGACACGCACCCTCTCCTTTGAGAAAAAAAAACAAGATATCCGCAAGAAGTTCCCTCAGCCTATCGAAGACCAGCTGCCATCAGTGCAATGAAGCCCGGCAGCATCGCATGGTCGGCTGCGTGAAGTGCTTGAACGAAGTGCGCCTCAAGATGCATTTCCTAGTGGTCAAACCCATGTTGACCAAGCCATCTGCTGGCCATATCGAGGCAATTGTGCTTCGCACCATCCTCAAGCGACACGCAAAGAACCCACACGCCCGGTTTCAGGCCTTAGAAGCTGTCAAAAGGACCCAAAGCGCGTCAAGCCATGCTCAGCATCAAAAAGCGCTGCCGTTCGGCTGGTCAAACAGAACGTCAACCTCGACACAACAGCGATGTGGCTCCACCCAGCAGAAGGCACAGCACTGACAATGCACTACTACTCTTGGTGCGCGCTCGATCGACCAACACCGAGAGAGAATAAGGTATACGTCAAGATGGACAGCGTGACAAAGCCGAGCCATAACAGAGGCGAGCACTGCGAGAAGTGTGTTTAAGATACATGGCAGAATGCCAGTCTTCACATGATGGCAATGGACTTTGGGAAACTAAGGTTCACAGCAGAAGTGCCATGCAAGCAAACAGGAAGCGGAGATGCACAGAAAGGGCATTGTCAGAAAGGCCTTCGGTACTTTGCGAGAGTCTTTTCGTAGTCAAAATCGAAAGGAAGAAGTTCGAAGCGTCGAAAAGTCCAAAGTCGGCGAAACGTCAGACGCCTCAGTAAGGAGGATCTGAAGGAACCAGAGGGAGATCTACTCTGCAAATTCGGAACGTATTCGTCCCAGCGTGCAGGTCGAAGGTGTTGCCAGCCTTTCAAGGGCTTGAATATTGACATCGATCTCGTCGTACGTAGCTCATGTAGTTGCAACTAACGAGATGCAACCATCGCTATCATTACAGAGCTCTCGAACTGCCATGGGTACTTCGAAGGTGTTGGGCAATCTCACGTCAGGTCTCATTTGCGCCGTGGCGATGGTCTGCGGTCTGCAGTCATGGTTGGACACGTACTCGCTCAGCATTCGCCCAACCATCAGCACCTCTCTTATTGCTTTACCCTCGATAGCCGCTGCGATATCCCACGCCGCAATTGCGGGCTGCACGTCATCGACACGACAATCGAGACGAGAAAGATCACAGAAGTGGCCATGTAACGCCTTTCGCCTGCGATTGATCGATACGGTTGCACAGAGTCGTCTCTGGACATGTCAGCGGGTATCTGCTCCCTCATTGTCCCACGTCGTGCAGCGGATCGAAGGTAGAACGAGACGACTCGGCGGGACGGCCCTCGTCGATGCACTCGATGAATGAATCAAGGACCTCCAAGGCTAGCCATATCGAGCGTCTAGTGCGGCGCGCCCACATTACACGTCACACTTCTCCATCAACACCATCACTCTTTGGCGTCTAGCCGTCACGTTTCTCTGCGCGTCCCTGCATCGCGACCCTTCTTTGGGCCGCCAATATGGAGCTCCGGTGGCTCGCGACATTGGTCGACAAGTCCACATTCCCCACACGTGCAACCGTCCGCTGGCCGCGCCCAAATTCGCCGCGAGTTACAGCAGACGCTGCATCACGATTCGTGCTGGCGATGTTTCCTGCATCCTCAGGCATCTAAAGCAGGTCGCGGCCAATTGGGGCCGCTCCCCGACAACCAGAACCCACCTCTCGGGCTCAAATTCTCTCAAGTTCAGCGAACGATACGTTCCTACGTGGTCCAATCGCGAGCACAGGCCAAGCTCGTCTTCCCAACATGCGTCCGTGTGCTGCCAACGTGAGGCTGGCTAGGGTGGCAGGCCACTTTGAATTTCGACAACTTGCGCGACACTTGGTTGCATTTCTCAGCTTCTTACCGGAACCTGTCCTGTGACGTTGTCCTGCACCTCTGCTTCGTCAATTGGAGCACTCTGTTTCAATCTACTGCCATTGAGCCACGCACAACGCACCTCCACAAATTCGTGGTGCTGCTCTGAGTGATCCGCTTTCCATTCGTCTCTCCGCAATCTGATCTACTCACCCCACATCTCATGTCGCTATTGCGTACTTGCCGTTTGTCTTACACCGCAATGTATCGGAGAAGAAATCAAATATAGCACGTAGCACGGCTTCTCCTTGTCGAATCTCTGGATTTCGAGACTACGCTAGCTGGTCTGTCCGACCATGGCCGGGCCCGGCGGATATACCGTATCCTACTCTGCATGGACCAACCCATACACAGGCGCCAGCACAGGAGGCTCAGCCTACTACTCAATCACTACACAGCAACCGGTCGTAAGGCGGTTGGCGCCGACTTCGCCTTACTCATACAGATATCCTGGGGTCAATTATGGGTATGGTGAAAGTGAGAGCGAGGACGAGGAAGATTCCGGTACGACCAAAGCCCATCCTCACGAATTGTCCCTTGACTTCAATCCAGATGATGGAGGCGCACCTCTCATGTCAGGTGCACTGCCGGAAGCACCAGAGCCACCTTCTGCAGGGACCGAGGGACCTCCTGCGCCAGCACCGGCACCGGCACCGGCACGAGAAGAATCAACGTCAGCCGAGGCGCCACTAGCAGACGCTGTTCCAGAGACACCCGCAGTCGAAGCTCCTCCAAGTGGCGATGAGCCCAAAGCTGAGGGTGAGCCTCTTGTCACTGATGTCAAGGATGAGCCGCCAGGACCAGAAGATGCTGCCGTTGAAGCACCGCCGGCCGCGCCAACAGACGAGCCATCAGTCCCCCAGGAAGATCCAAGGCCGGAGGAGCCTATTCCGGCAAGCAACACTGACGCTGCTGTTGAAGCTCCGGCAGAGTCACAGCCTGTAGAGGAAGCACCTACGGAACCTGTTACGACTGATTCGACGCCCGAGAGTGAACCGGTACCACCGCCGCCGCCTCCGCCGCCCGCTCCACCTGTGGATGTTTTGCCCGTGTCCGTTGTCGACGATGGTGAGAAGAGTGGTGAGTCTGAGCCGGCCGCTCAAGAGCCCGAGTCCCCTAAGCCCCATGAAGAGAAGTCTGTACATTTTGCCCCTGACACGAAAGAAACAGACTCTGCAAGCATCGGCAAGAAGAGGAAAGATGACAAGAAGAAGCTGAAGATCATTGGGAAGGGCAAACCTAACGCTTTTGTTCGCATCAGAGACCCAGCACCGCCGCCATCGCCACCGTCGCCGAAAGACGAAAAGAAGCCAGAAAGAGCGAAGAAACAGGAACGGCGTGGCTCATTCCTGGCCATTTCGGCGATCTCTAAACTCGACAAGCATTCCTCGAAAGACGACCAGTCCAGCTCGTCCAAGAAGAAGCTTAGCAAGGCCGAAGAGCGTAAACGCAAGAAGCACGAGAAGAAGAGCAGGCAGGGTAGCAACGAAGATGCTACCTCACAGGTCGAGGATAGAGCGGTTGTCGACGAGGAGGATGTACCGTCTGAAGTTGCAGGAAGCAGTGTGACCGTGGAGTCAACCGAGACGCTCTCAGAAGTCCCGACCGAAGCCACGTCTGAGCCCGCACCAGTCGTTGCAGATGAGCCTCCAGCAGCAACAGAAAGTCCCGCAGAGCCAGATGCAGTCCCGGGAGAAGCGCCTCCTGAAGCATCAACTACAGCAGACGCGCCATCCGCGACTGACGAGCCTGTCGAAGATACACCTGCTCCCACAGAGGTGGTTGAAGCCGAGGGCGAGGCTGCCGTTGACGCAGAACCGGCCAACAACGAAGACTCGCCCACCGAAGACGCCGCACCCGCTGAGGCTATTACTGAGGACACTTTGAGCTCCAGCGTCGAGTCTGCCGCTGAAGCGCCACCTGCATCCGACACAACACTCACGACCGAAGAACCATCTGCAACCTCCGAAGCATCTGCGACTGAAGAACTGCCTGTGGAGGACATACCTGCAACGGAGGCGGTTGCAGCCGAAGAAGTAGTCGCAGTCGATGAGACATTTAAGGCTGAGGAGGAACCGCCGGTCACTGCGGCTCCTCCGGTGGATGCAGCTGGAGAGGTACCCACGGTTGAGGAGACAGTTGCAGTCGAGGAATCTGCGTCGGCCGAAGACACTGCCGCAGTCGAAGAAGCGGCAGTCATTGCAGAGGCACACACAGTAGAGGATGCACCTGCAGTCGAAGAGCCACTCACGATCACAGAGCCACCTTTAGTTGAAGCTGTCACAAACACCGAAGAAGTTCCGCCAGCTACAGAAACCGCAGACGAGACAGTCCCTGCGCCAGCAGAACCAGCTGCAGAGGAGTCAGCAGCCGCCTACCCAAAACCGGCCGAAGAACCGAGAACACTGGCAGACGAGATCATAAAGGAGTCATCAACGGAGGACGCCAAGGACGAAGAGCCATCAACTGCCGATGAAGAAGCATCGTCTGCTGTCTCAGAGGTCTCGACCAGTGATGCTACCAGCCCTGAAACTACAGAAACTGTAGAGACCGCACCAGTCAAGGAAGCAGAGGCCGTGGTTGACGCTGCAGCAAGTGCAGATGCTGTCGACGACCCTTCTGTTGGGGTGGGTGAGGATGAGGCTGCAGATGAAGGTAACGAGGACCCTTCTACCGTTGAGAGTACCGACGTTAGCCTTTTAGAAAGCGAGGCGACCTCTGTCGACTCTGAGCAAAACGAGAGTTCTATTATTGACAGCGCAATATCCACGGACGCCGAAGTTCTAGCACGACCCCCAGTGCCGGCTGAGGAAAGCGCATCAGAGGCTCCAGGAGACGCTATGCAGCCAGAGGACAAGACACCAGCACCATCTGAGGAACAAGTATCAACAATTGCGACTACTGAAGATCCACCGCGGCCAAGCACAGAGACACCTGCAGCAGCTGTGCCCGAAGACGACCAGAGCGCAGACTCAGCCGCATCTGCTGTCGAAATCACAGAGCAGCCTGAACAAGGAGAAGGTGACAAAGCTATTGACCCCACAACTGACCCTACAGACTCATCTCCGGAGATAGATGCAGTCTCTGCCGACACACAGCCAGCGCCAATGCATTTAGAGGGCGTTGGGGATGAAGATGTTAACGAGGAGAGCCAGAACGAGTGGGACAGCGATGCAGACGAGCCTTCAGAGATCTCCGAGACTGCATCTGAGCAGACCATGCCGAGTACAGCTGACGACGGATCTTCTGAGAAGATGGAGCCGGAAGCAGTGTCAGCTGAAGATCCAGCACCGGCTGAGAAACAGGGCGCGCCAGTTCCTGATGAGGCTGACAAGTCAGCCGAGGTACAGGAGGGTGCTGCACCAGGTACGTACAGTTTGCACTGTTCCAGCATTGTTTCTTTTTTCACTCTATCATCTTCGACCGTCTGGGATTCGACTTGGTAGACGTGACGCAGCCTGCATTGCTGCGCAGGCTCCAGCACGCTGGCGGCCTCTGATTGGCTGCCCCGCATAACGCCCATTCAACACCATCAGCCCGGCTTATCGCCACGTGCAAGCGTGTCGCGCCAGTCTTCGGGCTGCAATGCATGCGCTCAATCTACCAGACAAGGCAACATACGTGGTTCCACCAGCGACGATGGTCGCGTTGACGCTTCGCTACCAGTGTTGCTTGTTGCATTTTTCGCTGTTCCTTCCTTCACCCTGAACTCGCAGACTCCACCTGTTATGTGACCAAGCGCGCCTTGCGCGTCGGCAACGTCGCGAGGCTGCAGCTAACGTCATCCAGCTGCTACACCAGAGCTTTCTGAGGGCGACGACCCGGTGTCTGAAGTCATGCCCGACCAGCCCACATCACCAGCGTCTGACCCGGCACCAGCTGGCGCGGACCAAGATCAAGAGGACACTGCATCTTCTGTATCTAGCGTAACATCGAGCTCAGATGCTGCAGATACCGTAGCAACCTCCACGGAGCCCGTAGAGAATGCCGTTGTAGAGGCAGGGCCTGTGGTCGAGCCGGCGCCCGTGGCAGACACAGCACCAACTGATCCTCCGGACGAAGACGCCAAGCTCGGAGATTCCATCAGCGAGGTAAACAGCAGAAGTGAGGCCAGCAACGGATCACATGCCGAGCCCGAGGGGAGCGTGGCTGTCGACGTCGAAGTAAAAAACGATTCAGATGTCTCCGCGCCGGTTATCGAAGGGTCCGTATCTGCGAAAGAGTCTTTAAGTCTTCAAGTCGTGGAAGTTTCCGGAGGTCCGCCAGCTGAACTTGGAGAGACAACCGAGAAAGTCAACGAACCTGCCGACAATGTTGAAGACATCAAGGATTTTGCAGAAGCAGTAGATGACGAAGATGATGACTCAGGTTCTACCGCAGCGTCCACCGATAAAATTTCTGCCGTAGAAGCCGAAATTGAGACCACAAACGAGGAGGCCACAACGAACAAACCGGCAACAGATCAAGAACAGACTTTGGAACAAGAAGCCGCCAAGGCACCGGAGCCTGTGCTCGAAGCTGAAGCTCCACCAAATCCTGTACTGGTCGCTGCTGCTTTGAAAGCCCTCTGTACACCAGAGAAACAGTCACCAGAGCCAGAGTCGGAGGTCATGGTGGATGAGCCAACTTCTGTTAGAGAAGATGCACCACTTGCTGATCCAGTCGCAGTGGAAGTAGAAGCGCCGAGTTCCCCGGGGGACGAACAGAGCGCAGAAAACTCTTCGGTAGCAGCGGAAGCTGAGGCTGCACCTGGTGTCGATGCGGGCGCGGATAAGGAGCTTGCTGCTGAGACACAAGAGTCGATGGCTGGAATCACACCGACAACAGAAGGCAATCCTGATGTTGTCGATTCGGCAGAGTCAGAGATCGAGGCTGCACAAACAGACGCGTCACAAGATACAACAGCAGAGGGCGCTGACGAGAATGTCTTAGAACCCAGGGTCGAGCCGATAGAAGCACCAACAGACGCTGCTGTTGCTGAACCGGCTGCAGAACCCGCACCTACCGTCAACGACGGGCCAGAGACATCTAATAAGGAAGCAAGCGTCGTATCAGTTAACCCTTCAGAGTCGACTGCATCAAACAATGTCGCGGATACTGAAGCCGTAGCAGGTGAGCCTGATCAACAGGTAAATGACGCGAGTACGAGCGAGGCGCAGGCTGTTCAACGGGTTGAGGAACCTGCCCTTGCGCTGGGAGTAGATACAGACACAGAGGAGACCACAGAAATGCCAGTGGCTGAGGTGCCAAAGGACGGTCCTGCAGCTGTAGATGTGCCTGCTGTTGAAGAGGTAGGCAGCACGAAAAAGGCAGCCACAACCGAAGACGAAGTCACTACAGAAGACGCAGCCATCTCCGGACACGCAGCCACGATCGAAAGTGCAGTCGCTACTGAGGACCCAGCCGCAACGGAAGACGAAGTGGCACCGCTCGACTCGCAGGTGTCTGTGGACGCAGCGTCAGAAGTGGCGAGTTCCGTTGAGTCTTCTGAGGTCAATGCAGATCGAGACGAGGCATCGACCGCTGAAGCCGAGGGCCCTTCAGAAGTGTCTATCGACGAACCATTCCAAGAAGTGGAGGAAGCATCAACGGCATCACCAGAGGTCGCTGGGATTGAGGCCGAAGAGTTAGCTGACGAATCTCCGGCGCCCGAAGCATCTGATGAGCCAATAGTAGAGCCAGTCATCGAGAGCGAAGCCGTACTTGATGTGCCACAGGGACAGGCCGAACCAGTAGTTGAGACAAGTCCGGAAGCCTTGATAGAAGTATCGATGGACGCGTCCGCAATAGAACCATCGGCAAGCGACAAAAATTGCGCAAGCGCCGTCACTGAATCGTTGTCCGAGCCGATCGAATCAGTCAAAGGGGAGGAGGCCGTAGATGCAGGAGCCAAACAAGAGCCGGCCGCTGTGCCGGAGCAAGCAGCATCTGAGATAGTCGTTGGCGACGAGCAAGAGAATACACAAGCGCCTGCTGAGCCCGCGTCTGACATTGTCGCGGAGCAGAAAGCAGTGCAATCAAACCCCTCAGTCGAAACGGCATTTGAACCCACCCCAGAGGTCATCGCAGTAGGCGATGCTCATACAGATGTGGAAGAGAAGGCAGACGAAGCAGACGATAACATCTCGCAAGCATTAGCGATCAGCGATGATGCAGCAGCCACTGTACTCTCTGACGAATCGGAGTCCTCGGAACGCTCTGATCCGTCCGCAGTTGTCGAAGCTGTAGCCGAAGATATCACAACTGCGGCAGAGGACGTTGCTCCTCATGATGCATCAAAGATCTTTGAGGCTGCTGAGCCGCCGGTCGAAGCGAGAGAGGCGGCGGAACCAACAAAGGTCGATGCTGCGGCAGAGTCTTCGCCGGTACTGTCAGAAGCTGGTGAAGAACCCACGATGACCGAACCGGCAGCTACCAAAGTGTCCGATTCAGCTGTCACGGAAGATGCACCTTCAGAACGATCAAAGGAGGCAGTTGAGCCTGTAGCTGCCCCTGTGGACGACGCACCTGCAGAAGACACATCTGTTGAAGCGGTAGCTCCAGCGGCGGTGTCCACCACCGAAGATTCTCCTGACCATGAGTTGGATGATGGAACAGCCTCTGAGGCAACAAGTGCAGCTGAAACCGAGGCTGCCGCGCCTGGACCTGTCTCGACTCCGTTGGTTAAAAGCGAAGATGCTCCCACTGAGTCTTCTGCACCCGAACCCGTACTTGTCGAAGCAGCTGAGCCTGCAGTGATCGTAGAGGAGACACCAGTGGTACCTTCACCATCTGAAGTCGTTGTGGTGGACGCTAGCGTCGCAGAAAGTGGAGCAGAGGAATCACATGCTGATGGAGCTGCCGCTGACGAGCCCGCTGCGGGTGCTGAAGAGGCAGCTGCGGAAGAAACTGCGCCTGGACCAGGTCCTGTCGAATCTGGTCTTGAGGAGGCAACTCCGTCGTCACTTGTGGACTCGGAGTCTACTGTCGAAGACGTGTCGAGCGCAGAGTTTCTCAAGGAGCCTGTCGTCGAGGAGTGTGTCGTTGAAGAGCCTGCGAATGTTGAAACCAATCCTGAAGAAACAGCTGTCGAGAGCACTGTCTCAAAACCAGCCCCGGCCGAGTCTTCTATTGAGGAGCCAGCTCAAGCATTGCTTGCTGAGCCTGCATCTACCACCGAAAACTCACCTGTCGAAGATGCGCCTGTTGAAGACGCGCCTATCGAAGTTGTGCCTGTCGAAGATGCACCAGCCGAAGATGCTGCTGTTGAGCCTCCAGCCGTGTCTGTCGCTGTCGAATCAGCCGTGGCAGGACCCATTCCCCCTGAACTTGTTCCTAGCGAGGTTGCCGTCAGCGAGGTTGCTGTCAGCGAGGATGCATCTTCCGAGATTATCATCAAAGAGCCGGAGGCTATGGTGCCCATCGACGAAGAGCCAGCCATTGAGAGGGACGTTGAAACGGAGCTTCTCGTAGAGGAGCAGCCCGTTGCAGAATTGCCGGTCATCGAAGAGTCTCCTGCAGCGGATCAATATGTCGCCTCACCGTCCATTGCTGCGGAATCCTTCGCGACAGAATCGATGACAGTAGAGACTGCTGTCCAAGCGCTTGTGATTGAGAAGTGTGCTATCATCAGGCCTATTGTCGAAGAGCCTGCTGTCATAGAGACTGCGGTTGAGGAGCCTGCCGTTGCTTCTGAGGGGCCTGAAGCACCTGCGGTCGATGCTGTGCAAGATGCGACATCTCGATCACTTGTTGAAGAAGCACCAGCGACATCGCCCGAAGTTTTGACAAAGCCAGTCGCTGCCATACCGGTCGAGCCACCACTTGGACCTGTAGAGTCCCCCGCACCCGAGTCTACAACCGACCATACCCCAAAGACTCGTGACTTCGCTACTATCGATCCACGAGAGAAGCGTCACCGCAGGCATTCTCACTCACGTCACGAAGGTAAGCATCGCTCCCACAGGCGCGAAAGCGATGCAGGCACCAAAGAGAGGCCGGTCATTCCCGCCGCAGCAGTACCCGCAGCAGATGATGTCCCTCCGTCGCCAAAGCACAAGCGCCGCGAGAGCACGACGCGGCGCGACAGCACTACGGATCGTGACCTTATCAGACGCAGACCAAGGACAAGGGAGATCGAGGCTCAAAGCAGTCTAGCTAAGGAGCCTTCCTATCCGGAGCATCGTTCCCATCGCCGCCACGACAGCCGTGAGCCAGCGTACCCTGAGTATCCTTCAGAGTATCCAGTCGAGCGCCTTCGCCGTGAAAGCAAGATCGAGGAGAGACACAGCAAGCGGCGCGCCCCGGATCCCGTGCTGGATGAAGATGCTGAGCGCGACAAGCGGCGAAGAGCGCGTCGTGCGGAGAAAGAGCGGTTGGCTGCAGAAGAAGCTGCGAGACTCCAAGAAGAGGAGGAACTGCAGAAACAAAGACGCCGTGAGCAGCGCCGTGCAGCAAAGCTGGCAGAAGCAGGGGCAGCGGCGAAGCTTCAAGAGGAGGAAATGGCGCAGCAGGAACTACGACGCGAGAAGCGCAGGGTCGCCAAGCTGGCTGAGCAGGAGGCGACAAGCAGGCTTCAAGAGGAGGAGATTCAGCGACAACAACAACGTCGAGAGCAAAGGCGAGCTGCAAAAGTGGCGGAGGAAGAACAGCGCAGGGCAGCGAAGCAAGCGGCAGACGAGCAACTTAAGCAGCAGGAAGCAGAAAGAGTGGCACAAGAAGAGGAGGCTAGGCGCATCCGACACGAGAGGAGACGGCAGCATCATGAGGCCGAGAAGGATGCACGACGGTTGGAGAAGGAGAAGGCAGAGCAAGCTGCGCGCGACGAAGAGGAGGCGAAGGAAGCCAGAAGACAGCGGCGAGCAGAGAGGGAGAGGGAGAAGCTGGACGCGGCCAAAGCTCGTAGGAGAGACGTCGATGTTACGCGTGACGCAGCGCGCCGTGCGGCGGAAGAGGATGACTCGACCAGCCCTACACCGGAGGTCAGGGAGTCATCACGCACCACGTCTGGGCGTCGTTTGAGCACTCGTGAGCCACCGCCGCCGACACCCAGGCGTGGCAGCTTTCTGGGCGGACTGTTCGGCCGCAGAAAAGATGCTACACCTCCATCGAAATCTGTCACACCGAAGTCACGAGCCAGGGCTGAGCCCGTCGACGTCATTGACACGCCGACCAAGGTCCTACGTAAAGAGATGGAATACCACTCCAGCAGCAATCACTCCTCAAACGAGAGTAGAGAGCGCGAACGTCCCCAGCGCAGTCGCCGACACTCACACGGCAATCACCACCGATTCAAGTCGGCCGACGAGGAAGCAGAGTACTACCGCCAAAAGGAGGAGCGTCGAGCCAGACGAGCACGCGAGCACGAGATGTCCGGCACCAAGGATGTCAGCGCCCCAATCGCGGCCCCAATCTACGACCCGCCGCCACCTCCAGCACCCAAGTCAGTCGCCACAATGGAGACAGCAACAATGGAAGTCGAGCGCCAACGCGACGCCCCTGATCTTGATGATGAAGAACCCATGGACGTCGATTCGCCAGCCTACAACACCGACGACGCGGCTGCGGTGCTGGGCATCAGTTCTGGCTCCGAGTATCATGATCGCCGCACAAGACGGGTGTCCATCCTCGACGAGAGACCGAATCGTAATCGCCGCGTCGCTCCTGGCTCAGACAAGGGCGAGCGGCCCATCAGCCGGCGCGTGCAGTCTGAGCGTACCCGGGCGAAGGCATATGGCGACGAGCGGCCGAGAGCTAGGAGAGTGGAGACTGAGAGACGGGGTGTAAGAACGGGAGATAAGAAGAGGAGCGGTGAGGGCGGACTCAAGGGGCTGCTTGGAGGGTTCTTGAAGAAGAGTTGATTTTGGCATGGTATTGGCGCTTGGAAGTCATGTTTGGGATACATCGGGTGGGTGTTCTTCATTGGCGGTATTTGGAGTTTTTGATGGGTGGGCTTTTGTATTTGTATGAATGTATGTGACGGCCGTTGAGCGTGGTCGCTTCGGCGCCATGGGTTTGAGTAGGTGGACGAATGGATCTAGTCTCACTTTCATGCAATCTGTCGTCGACCCATTACAACCGTCGTCTCCTTGGGTCGCGCTCTGTCTTCCCCTGGACTATGCATCGTTCATGCCGTTGAGTCGTTCACGCCCATGAACAGCCTAGTTGCCGTTATCAAAGAAGTCTTTGAACTTCAAGAAGATGGTTCCCTGTCCAATGTCCGTGGTCCGAATCTGGCCTCGACTTGTTGCAGAATCAAATGGGTATCATTGTCTAACTTTTCACCGCAAGAGCCTCACACAGCGCCAGCCCGTCGTCGTTCAAGAATCTGCTGCTTCAGCCCCTCGGCAGCAACCTCGGTCTCCAGCACTCGCCCCACGCCCTCCTTCCATGTCTCTTCCAGCGTCTTGATCTCGCCGTGCACGCTCTCCTGCTGCGTCCGCCTCAGCGTCTCCACCTCGTCGTGCTGCTTGCGCACATCTGCCAGCTCCGCCTCGATGCCCTTCAGGATGTCCTCGAGCTGCGAGTTTCCAACCAGCCACGCGTTCTTGCCAAACCTCTCCAGCAGGCCCAGCTGCGTCAGCCGCCCTTGAACGTACTCTGAGCTTGTGTACGCCTGCTTCAGCGCCCTGTTCCACTTCGCCAGCAGCTCAGGCCGGTCCTCGTCGCTCGTCGGACTCGTGTTCTCCGGCGCGTCCAGGTCCTCGTAGCGCTTCAGGTCGATGCCAGACAGCTTCGACGCCGGGTTGCCGTCCAGACGGGCGTGCTCGCGCTCGATGAAGTCGGAGAAGCGCGGCGTGTACTGCGCAGCGGGGATCAAGGCGGGGTGCAGATCAGACGTGTCGACGCCGGCGGTCCTGATGTCGGCGGTGATGGCGGCGCGCGCTGCTGCCAGCCCGGCTGCGTCGACCTGGGTATCGACGTCTGCAGCGAATCAGCTTGTGTGCAGAATATTGAGTGTCCACGCGACTCGCTGCCCGGAGCGCTGGAACAGGTGTTGAGTGTCGAGCAGGGCAGGTGCGATGGACGTACATGGGAGAGAGTCGTAGGATTCGTTTATCAGCGGCATGGTGGTGGGCGCGTGTGACGGCGAGTATTGGAAGAGAGCAGCAATTGGGAGCGCTGCATGACTGCGATTGCTAGCGCAATCACAATCCCTGGCGCGCCAACGGCGGCGTGCCAGGAACGTCATCTCGAGCCGGACGACAAGCGAATCGACCCCCGTCACCCCGCGTTGCGAGCTCCAGGACGTGCAGCACCGCGGTATCACGGCGATATCACGCTCTCGCTGTGGACGTCCTATCGCTGCGTCCAGATAGCAGATCGGCTCTTGCGACTGCCATGTGAAGCCGCACAGGCTGCACCGCAGCGCCCTGACGTATATATGCTGCCGTTCGCCGCTACGACAATGCCCTTCGATCCGCTGCCGCACGCTTCCGCCTCCACACCCAGTCCATGTGAATGGCGCGCTCACACATCGCCGTCGCCGTTGGCGCGGCTCTCGTTGCTCTCTTGATCGTGGGCCAGCTCGTCGTCAACCTCGGCCTGCCCAACAATGAGTTCTGGCACTGGCGCCTCGACCAGACCTATGGCGTGCCGCAGGACCTCTTCTTCAGCACGAAGCAGGACGGCGGGCTGGTGGAAGACGCAGCGCAGTACTTGATTGGCGTGGGCAAAGCAGATATCACTGGGTCAGTCGACGGCTTCGAGGGTGCATGGCAGGGTTAACGGTAGACAGCCCCGTCGTCGAGCTCAATCTCATGGGCTATGCCAACTCGTCGCAAGTCGGGACCGGCCTCCGCCAGCGGCTCTACTCCCGTGCATTCATTGTAGGCAGCCCGAACACTCCGAGCGAGCGCGTCGTGTACATGGTGCTCGACACCCAGTCCGGCGACACTGCCATCCGGAACGGCATCCTGGAAGGCCTGCAGGCTCTGGGGTCCGAGTATTCGGTCTACACCAAGAACAACGTGGCTGTCACAGGCACGCATAGCCACTCTGGCCCGGGTGCCTGGCTCAACTACTTGCTGCCGCAGATCACGAGCTTGGGCTTCGACAAGCAGAGCTATCAGGCCATCGTGGACGGCGCAGTGCTTTCGATCCAGCGCGCACACCAAGGCCTGGCTCTGGGCACCGTCAGCGCAGCCAGCGCGAAGATTGCCGATGCCAACATCAACCGCAGTCTGTTCGCCTATCTGGCGAATCCAGCAGCAGAAAGAGCTAGATACACGGATGATGTGGACAAGACGATGACGTTGCTCAAGTTTACTCGATCTAGTGATGGCAAAGCTATGGGTATACTGAACTGGTTCGCTGTCCACGGCACAAGTATGCTGGGCAACCAGACACTCATCACTGGCGACAACAAGGGCGTTGCCGCGTATCTCTTCGAAGAGGCGGTGGCTGCAGGAGAGGACGTCGCAGAGGGCTTTGTTGCTGGTTTTTCTCAGGCCAACGTTGGCGACACTTCGCCCAACGTGCTTGGTGCCTACTGTGAAGACGGCACTGGCCAGCAATGCAGGCTTAACGATTCAACTTGCGCCAACGGCAAAAGCCAAGACTGTCACGGCCGCGGCCCCTACTTCGGCCTGAACGACGGCGGCGCAAAGTCCTGCTACGAGATTGGAAAGCGTCAGGCAGATGGGGCTCTTAGCATCTTCTCCAGCTCCTCGTTCACGCCTATCGCCGGTAGCGTGCGCGCTTTCCACACATACGCTGACTTCTCTAACTACACTATCGTCCTCGCCAACGGCTCGCTGGCCACCACTTGTCCCGCAGCGATGGGCAACAGCTTCGCAGCCGGCACCACCGACGGCCCTGGAGCATTCGACTTTGTGCAGAACGACCCAGGCGCGCCTAGCAACCCCTTCTGGAACGTCGTCGGCAGCGCCATTTCACCACCTAACAAGGCACAGCGCGCATGCCAGTATCCCAAGCCCGTGCTTCTCAACGTCGGCCAAGCAAATACGCCCTACCCCTGGTCCCCCAACATCGTCGACATTCAGACCCTGCGCATCGGTCAGTTCATCATCATCGTATCGCCGGGTGAGGCAACAACCATGTCCGGACGCCGCTGGCGCGAGGCCGTATTCAACTTCGCCAAATCCTCGCTGGATCTCTCCACAGATCCAATCGTCGTGCTAGGCGGGCCAGCAAATACGTACGCGCACTACATTGCCACAGCAGAAGAATACTCCATCCAGCGCTACGAGGGTGCGTCAACATTATACGGCCAGCACACGCTCGCCGCCTACATCAACGCCTCGCTGACGTACCTGCCCTACCTCTCCGACTCTCCGCCTGGAACTGTACCGCCCGGCCCGAGTCCGCCGGATAACAGAGACCGCAGCATCAGCCTGATTACCGGCGTGGTGTACGATGGTGCGGGTCTGGGCAAGAAATTCGGCGACGTCAAGACAGCCCCTGGTTCCACCTACGCGTCCGGCGACGTTGTGAAAGTGGTCTTCGTCGGCGCGAATCCGCGAAATAATCTCAGACTCGAGGGCACATTCACTAGCATCGAGCGCTACGATGGTGGCTCGTGGACACAGATCAAGACCGATCGCGACTGGGAGGTCCTGTACGAGTGGAAGCGCGTTAATGGACTGACGGGCACGAGCGATGTCACGATTACTTGGGATACGTCGTTCTCTGGACCGGAGGCGGGGAGGTATAGGATCAGGTACTTTGGCGACTCCAAGGCTGTTGGCGGCAAGATCACGGCGTTTGAGGGCAGTGCGGAGTTTAGTATAGTGTAGAGTTGGGGTGTGAGGCAGATTGAATGGATTTTGGAATCTGAAAGCCTTTGATAGCGAAATGTCTAACATTGACCGTGAGTGTCTGTCGAGCATGCATCAAGTGAGCTTGTTTTGCTGCCGCGCGCTGGGCACGTTTTATTGATACCCGACATCGTTTTTGGGGCCAGGACGTGAGACTGGAGTGTTCCTGCGCCGTTCAACTGGAAGTCCCGCCCAAGACTCCACCCGAAAGCACACTTATATTTACTTGCCTATTTTGGAAATCAGACTTGCCCGCCAGTCATGTCAGGGAGTCTTTCAAGCAGTCCTCGACGAAACAGGAACAATTAACGTTGTTTAAAAAGTGAATGACTGCTGCAATCCAAACAGCTGCAAGGTGAGTAGTGTTTAAAGCTGTTTGAGCTTGCGATTTGCGAAGTAGTTAGTCGTTCATTGTTCGAGTTCGGCAGCCTGAATGTTACTCTAGCGTCTTGAGGTTCTCCCTCTCGAGATCTGCAACGCCGCCTAGCCATTGCCGAGGACGATCTGCCTGCAGCTGCCAACATCTAGGAGATAGCTGGTCGTTTTTCGCGATCTCATTGCACCGTGGAAGTCCCACTGGCGACCACAATGATGTACTACCACTCAGATTCGGTATTACGTGTCGTCCCCTTCATACTTGATCGGAGTACTGTAGCTGTTCCGGCAGCGCTTGGATGTGTTGCCATAGGTTTGGACTTGATCTTGGATCAACGGTTATGATCTCGAGTGAGCGTGAGAGTGTTGGCAGTGCTTAAGGTTAGTAATGCCAAGGTTCGTTTAGATATCATCAATCGCCGTTATCGCCGTGACTTGACACCTGCCCCATCGACTATGTAGGTTACAGCAGTCAAGCGCTGTTGCTGCGCTATTGGAACATCTCATGGACACTCCGGAGATCACGGTGCTATTGCTCGGAGACGCTGAGTGCGGCAAGTCAACCTTCTTGTCGTAAGTGCTCCCTTCACCGACGACATCTTCCTAGCCCATCATGTGGCGCTCCAGACGTTCCTATCAAGCTTGGTCTTATGAACGGGAGAGGTTTATTTAACAGACGAGTAGCCGTCTCAGTCTTGGTGTCCAGCCGCACAACGACGACCTCCCACCGTACGCGCTACCGAAACTCCGCGACTCAGACCAGCCCTTCGAGTTCGACATTTCGCTGTACGCACGTCCATACCGGCTGCGCTTCTTTGACACCAAGAGCCCTGAGAGCTACACGCTCCTGCACCCCAACTTTGTCATACTCTGCTATGACATTAGCTCGCGCGCGTCGCTTGAATCGCTCGCAAAGAACTGGCTCCCTATAGTCAACGGCAACTTCAACTACGACGAGAACCTGCCGGTGATGGTCCTCGGCTTGAAACGGGACCTGCGGAAGCAGTGGACACTACAAGAAGTAGGCGAGGATAAGAAAGGCAAAGGGCCAAGCGTCATGCCACACGAAGGCGTACAGGCCGCGCAGCGAATGCTATGCGATCACTACGCCGAGTGCAGCGCGACGACCGGCGAGCTGTGCCGCGAGGTTCTGCAAGATGTCGCGAAGACTTGTGCAAAGACAACGACTGCAGACGGCGCGAAGGGTGGAGGCCCGCTCTCAGATTGTGCCGTCATGTAACCATGTATTGTAGCACTCCGCTGGCCACCGAACCAGCGCGTGCAACTTGTGACAGAGCGCAGAGACTTGTTCGACCATACTGCCTTGTCGTGGTAAACAGAAGGAAGCTCCATACCATGACGTCACTTACATGTCCCTCGAGATTGTTGGATCGCTTCCTGCAGAGCGGCGCGCCCGATCCATTTGTGCCGCGAGCTGCTCATCTGATATCGCGACGCTTGCATTATCAGCATGTTGGCCCAATCGACCAGAGCGGAGCTTAGCCAAAAGATAACGTGCTTCAGCCTCCGGATTGCGGAACTTGCCTGGAAGAAGCAACGCGCGTATGGGGTCTTGAAGCGTATGATTGCCTTAAAGCACTTCCCGCCCGAGACCGTTCAGTCCTGGATATTAGTACAGAATCATCACTGACTACTTTCGAGTATTTATATCGCAACCATGGTGCTCAATGGCTTCCTAGCTTCGTTCATCGCGGCCGTCCAGGCATCCCTATCGGTACTACTGGTCATATCGTACGGTGCAATAGCCGCCAAATTAGGTCTACTGAACGCGAGCAATGGCAAGGCCATCAGCAAGATCTGTGTCAAAATGTTCCTTCCAGCTTTGCTTTTGGTTCAGATTGGATCAGAACTGCATCCAGGTTCCGCGAGCCGTTACCTTATCATCTTGCTATGGGCAATCATATGCCATTTCGTCAGCTTCTTGATCGGCATATTCGCACACCTGGTATTTGGCTTGCCGGACTGGACAACTGCAGCGATCATGTTCAACAACACTACGAGCTATCCGTTGCTGCTCATCCAAAGCCTGGAGCAAACCGGGATATTGTCCAAACTGTTAGTGGAGGGCGAGACGACGGGGGAGCTGGTAGCAAGAGCAAAGAGCTATTTTCTCGTCTTTGCAACGGTCAGCAGTTGTTTGACTTTTGCAGTGGGCCCCCGACTCATTGATACCGAACATGCACCAGACTCAGACGACGAGTCGACGCTTGATGGGGAGGAGAGCAACACTCCGAGACAATTGGAAAATGGCGATGATGCCGATCGTCCATCCGAGCAGACAAGGCTACTATCAGCAGGCCCGCAGTTTCGCGAGCGCCACAAGTCGGTCACCAACATAACGTTCTTTCCGTCAAAGCCCAAATTTACGTCTGTCAAGCGCCGCCCTCAATACATCGCAGATCTACATTGGAGCGACCTCAGTGCCCGCACACAGTGGTGGCTGCTCTTCCTTTACGACTTTCTCAACGCACCCTTGGTCGGCGCACTGCTGGGCGTTCTCATCGGCATGACGCCTGTACTCTATCGTGCATTCTTCAGCAGCACATATAGCGGTGGCGTCTTCACCGCGTGGCTCACCGAGAGCTGGAAGAACATTGGCGGGCTCTTCGTTCCCCTACCACTCATTGTTGCGGGCATCTCCTTGTATACATCGTACCAGGAATCGAAGCACAATGACAGCTCGACAGCAAGGACCAATACCCCCCTTGCAACAACGGCCTTCATCCTGACTGTACGCTTCATCGTATGGCCTCTTGTCAGCATAGGCGTTATCTACGCTTTTGCGAAAGACTCGAGCATGTTAGGGTCGGACCCAATGCTCTGGTTTGCCATGATGCTCATGCCGACTGGGCCGCCTGCGATGAAGCTGATCACCATGGTCCAAGTCAGTGATGCTGGTATCGAAGACGAAAGGAGGACTGCAAAGATCCTGACCATCTCATATATCATCAGCCCGATTCTGGCTGTCGTGGTCGTGGGTGCGCTGTACGCAAGCGAAGCTGCGATCTGAGCCAGGGTCTGCGACATGACATGGAGCCTCTCAGATAGCAGGGGAACCGGCTGCAAGAGCAAACTGTTGTAGCTGTCAGGGTGTTTAACAGGTTGCAAGAGTTTTGCAGAGCCTTATTGACTGCCTCCCAGATTTCTTGGTAATTTGGTCTACAGCCAGCTTCTTCTGCAACCCGAGTGGATGCTTTCACCCCCATGTCAAGGTGAAGCAGGGACACGCGAAAATCGCAAAGCAGAAAATTCACTCCACACGCCCCCATTGCATTAGACAGCCACACGGATGTGTTCGACTCAACGATGAGACTTCTGCGCATTCTTCTGCCTGTTCTTACAGTGAGCGCACGTGGTGTTCCATTCTTTAGGTAAGTAAATGAGTACATCTTTATGTGTACTAGGTAGCCCTTCTTACTAAGCCTGCAAATACTGACTTCGCAATGTAGCAACAAGACAAGCAATGGCGTCTCGCTGTATCGCCTTAATGTTGACAGTGGCGTCGACATGACCTCCGGCGGTAGGGTTGGAACGCGTTCCCTTCAGAAAGAATCGATGAATCTTTTCGCGACTTCTACCGTACCTAGGGTATTGGAGAAGCACTCACATGCCTCGGAGTTTCTCAATACTCAGACGAATGCGAGGGCGGCGAGCATCGAGTGATCGCTATCGATCATCAACAGCACGGTTCGTTGGTAGGCGATGTCGACCAGTAATCGTACGATGTCGATGGAAAGGTCTTCCGAGCAACGGGGGCTTCCTGCGCATTCACCATCGATGTCAAGGACGGAGTCATTATGAGTCTGAACAGAGTGTCTCCACGTCATGCTGCTGCAAGAGACCGCAAACCGCCTGTCCTGAGCGACCAGTAGCCAGCACCAAGGCAGTTCTCTGATGTTGCCTGAGTCGGCTGGGACTCAATGACTGAGGGCGATGAAGTGAAGGGCCTTCGATACTTTCTCGCGGTGGGCATATGCAATACTGAGACCAAGCAAGTAATCTGTCGTGCATGGAATGTCAAGGGCTGGGAACTGAGTCTGCGGCCTGGCCACATTTTTGAGCGACCATGGCCAGAGACCCAGGCACTGATAGGTGCGTCAACAAATCACCTTTCGTAGGGTTGAAGCTAAAGTGATATGACAGGAACACCCAACCTGCTAGGCTTTGCATACTTCCTGACCGAGCAAAAGGACATCTTGGGCAATATGTTCATCGACAAGATGCAGGTGTTCCAGTCCGACACTGCAGCTCACAATCCGTCAATTGTCATGTACCTGTCGCAGCCACAGGCTCCA
This sequence comes from Didymella keratinophila, assembly GCA_011058865.1. Classification (NCBI taxonomy): domain Eukaryota; kingdom Fungi; phylum Ascomycota; class Dothideomycetes; order Pleosporales; family Didymellaceae; genus Didymella; species Didymella keratinophila. The sequence goes on along the minus strand of SWKW01000161.1, from coordinate 20,821 downwards.
GATCGAGTGCAGCAGCGTAACGATGATAAGTCAGTCGTTGTGGAGGTTGTCAAGACGGTGGAGTTGCACCCCTTGTGGGCCAAGTTGTGAATGCTTCCTGGAGGAACATGGAGGAAGGCGCGAGCTCTTAACTGCAGAAGCAACGACTGGTCATGTTACCTGAATCGATACTTTACTCGACTACGCCTTGCAGCACATTTTATTCCTGCCACAAAGTCCCCGTCGTAAAATGACCCGAGCCATCTCAACTAGCAACACCGCCCACATGCCGAGGCATCTACGACTCGCACCTCTCATTCCATACGGATGGAATCGGAGCGCAGCACACGATGCACGGCGACCATACTCACATGAGCAAACGAACATGAAGCCATATGAAGATGGAACTCCATGTGGTTGGCAGCCAATAACGCTCGCCAGGCACTCGGCTCCGGCTGCCCGCATGCTCGTGAGAGGGGATGCGGACGCAGGGCAGATGGAGCATACATAAGTACAGCACGCATCGCCCGCTGTTGGAGCTGCTGTATGAAGTCCATTTGCCTTGCTGGCCTCGCCAATTCGTTGCCATGATTGTACCACCACTGGCTGCAGATGTCGTGCAGATGCCAGGCACGCCCCTCCCCCGCCAAAACCCCCTCGCAGGATTGCGCGCGTGATGTCAATCAACGCGACACACTGCACGACCAATGCACGACACGGCACTTCCTACAGGCAAATCCAGACAATTCCGCAGGCGGTTCTTCTGCGCCCGCGCTCTTTATGCGCGCTGGTATGACCTGAGCCGTTCGCCCGACTTCTCACCTGCTGCTTGCGGACGCCAGACTCGGCATTCTACGGCTACTTAAAAGGCTATGGCGCTGCGAGCCCAGTGACAGCCAGACCGTCTGCGAACCTCGGGAGAGCTTTGACCCGCGTCGTTCTCCACAGAGAGCTCCCCACCTATCTTCCGCCTATCATTCCGAGCATCGCAGGCTGGACAGACGCTACCGCGGCCGGCAAGCGCAGGACGACCCTTTCGCGATTTTCGTCGAGACTCATCCACCGAGGTTATAGATACTAACTACCACGCCATCCGCCATGAGGCTCACTTCTTCAGCTTCTGCTGCCCTCCGCATTGCGACCAACCCTGCCCGCCTCTCCTCCCGAAGCTTTGCGACTCGTGCCATTGCGAGCCAGACTACTGCGAAATCGGCTCTGTTTTCGAACACGCGACGAACCACCACAGGCTCTTCCGCAGTACCAGCAGCACTCCTCTCCTCGCAGCAATTCAGCCAGCAGCTCAGGATGGCGTCCTCTACTCCCGCCTCGGGCATCAAAAAGATCAAGGTGGTGAACCCGGTGGTCGAGCTCGATGGTGACGAGATGACTCGTATCATCTGGCAGACCATCAAGGACAAGTTCATCCACCCCTACCTCGACATCGACCTCAAGTACTACGATCTCGGTCTTGAGTACCGTGACGAGACCAACGACCAGGTCACTCTCGATGCCGCCGAGGCCATCAAGAAGTACTCGGTCGGTGTCAAGTGCGCGACCATCACCCCCGACGAGCAGCGTGTCGAGGAGTTCAAGCTCAAGAAGATGTGGCTGTCGCCCAACGGCACCATCCGTAACCACCTGTAAGCCGCACACGCTCAATTGCTAGAGTCCAAGCTGATTCGACACAGTGGAGGAACCGTCTTCCGCGCTCCCATCGTCATTCCCCGCGTTCCCCGTCTCGTACCGAGCTGGAAGCAGCCCATCATCATTGGCCGTCACGCTTTCGGCGACCAATACCGCGCGAAGGACCGTGTCATCGACGGCGAGGGTACTCTCGAGATGGTCTTCACCCCCAAGGGCGGTGAGCCCCAGACCATCAAGGTTTACGACTTTCCCGCTGGCGGAGGTGTCGCTCAGACCCAGTACAACACCACCGAGTCTATCTCTGGGTTCGCACATGCTTCCATGAAGCTCGCCCTCGACAAGAAGCTGCCTCTGTACATGAGCACCAAGAACACGATTCTGAAGGCCTACGACGGCAAGTTCAAGGATACTTTCCAGGAGATCTACGAGTCCACATACAAGAAGGACTTCGACGCCGCTGGCATCTGGTACGAGCACCGTCTGATCGACGACATGGTCGCCCAGATGATCAAGAGCGAGGGTGGCTACATCATCGCCATGAAGAGTACGTTCTGCGCTGCGAGTTCCTCAGATCATCTGCTAACATACGTTAGACTACGACGGTGATGTCCAGTCCGACATCGTTGCCCAGGGTTTCGGCTCCCTCGGCCTCATGACCTCCGTCCTCATCACCCCCGATGGTAAGACCTTCGAGGCTGAGGCCGCCCACGGCACCGTCACTCGTCACTACCGCGAGCACCAGAAGGGCAACGAGACCTCCACCAACCCCATCGCCTCTATCTACGCCTGGACACAGGGTCTTGCCAAGCGCGGTGAGCTTGACAACACTCCCGAGCTCGTTGTCTTCGCCGAGCAGCTCGAGAAGGCCTGCGTTGACACCGTCGATGTTGACGGCATCATGACCAAGGATCTTGCGCTTGCATGCGGCAAGAAGGACAGGGGCAGCTGGGTCACAACAAACGAATACCTCGATGCTGTTGAGAGGAGGTTGAAGACCAGCCTCAAGGAGAAGTTGTAAAGCGGTAGTGAATAGCAAGGAACGAAGAGCATGTTGAGCGACATTTTGAACTAGCTGGTAGATATCGGCATACCTAGATACCTGTAGATGGAGTTTTGGCTTACTCTGTCCAGGGAAGCAGCATGAATACAGCGACATCAAAAACACTCAAAATTACCAGTCTTCATCTGATTGCACCTGTGGCTCACAAAGAATCACTTTTGCTCCAACATACTTCGACAAGATAATCCTAATCCGGACTTGTTTTCCGTTGGCGCCGACATCGCATGCTTGACAAGTACAGCTTCGTCAATCCTTCAACACGGCTGCAGATGTAAGACCGATCTGGCATGGTATAGAGCTTTGACCGTAGTCCTCGAAGAACACTGCACGAGTCCTGCACTACGCCAAGTCGTACAGTAACTTCTGACTTCTCCGCACGCAACGTCTCGAAAGCGCTGACAGCAGACGTCCAATGCATCCAGACCTCCCACACATTGCGCTTTTGCTCTCACATGCTGTGAACTATTCTGCGGTCCTTCGCCGCAGCCGCAGCATCTTCTCGCTTTCTCGTTTTCCTATGCTCGTGCATCGGCTGTCGCTATGTCTCACAGCAGCACGCTTGCAAGCATGGCAAGACATGGCGATTGCGGTTTGTTTGTTACACACGTTGTTTCGGAAACCTCTGTGGAGTTTTCTTCTGTCTTCTCTCCTGCAAACTCGTTCAATCTCAACTTCCAGTGTCAATCGTTGTTGCGTTGGTGGATGCGCTCCGCTCAGCCCTCTGCGTCCGTCTGTCACTGTTTTGAACCCTGAGCAACATCACCGCGCAACACCCGTACTGCCTCATGCAGGGTCCACATTGCTCAACATAACATCGAAACAAACAACCGTAAATCTCCAGCTCTGCTCATCAACCCACCAGCTCGACTGAACTTTTCAATCTTGTAAGCTTAGCACCCAAAAGTAAGTTCCTAGTCGTTCACTCCACGCGATATTACCACATCCGTGCCCTCTCCACATCACCCACGCTCAACCACACCACCCTACCCAGATCGCAAGGTACCTCAGTCCTGCCCAACGTTTCGGTTCTTCATCATGGATGTTGATATCACATGACTAGTCTATTCACTGACACGTCACGCAGCCATTAAGAATGACCCTGCCACCGGAAACAACGACTACTCAGACTCATCGCGAGGAAATCGAGAACAGAGACCCTTTCGTCACTACCCCGTCGCGTAAGATGAAGACGCAAACTTCAGCACCAGCGACACCGAAAAGCAAAGCCAATACACCACTACACAAGCGCTTCCTGAATGAAGTCACCATGAGCCCGGGCATACCATCTACCCCGCCGAGAACACCGAGCCGCAGTCCTATCAGGAACAAGACCGCAAGCAAGCAGACCCTCGAGGTCGGTCAGAATGGGTTCTACTTCTCGATGGAGATCCCGGAGAGCAAGATCGTGGCTAGCAGGCCAGCAAGCGGGGCCACAACGCCGGAAGTGAAGACTGGCAGAGTGACTCCGAGTCCGCAGAAGAAAAACAGCAGACTCACACCAGGTCGAGTGACGCCCGGAAGGCTGTCGCCAAGCCCGAAGAAGGAGTTCAAGAGTGAGGTGAAGGGCACGCCAAGCGGTGGAGGAAGAGTGAGGGACATCTTGAGGAAGAACCTCTTTGGTACGCCGACGAAGAAAGTGACGAGTTCAAGTTGGGGAGACGGAGATGGGATTGATGAGAAGAAGAGCCCTTCGAAGGATGGACGATACCAGTTGCGGCCAAGCGATTCCAGTGGAAGTGAAAGGAGGATGGAGGCAGCAGCGCCCGTCACCTCTACTAGAAGTGCCGACGCTGAAACGTTGGAGCCATCCGTGCAATGTCCAGTGGAGCTTTTATCCACGCCCACAACGTCGGCTACGTCAGCCACGGCCATGTCGACAGGTCAATCTCAGACACCCGCAACGGTTCCTCGCACGCCTTTGCCCGCCATTGCGGCTGGACCTCCATTGGCTTTGGGAAATGCGTCCGCCGCTTCCACTCCTTCCAATATTGGCCACCTGATGGCAAACCACAGCAACAAGAGCACAAAAGTCCAAACGCTGCCAGCGTCTGGTGGGATGGAGTCAATGCCTACGCCTTTGCGCAAGATGCAGGAGAGGCTTGGATTGAACAGCCCGCATGTCGTTCGCAAGATGAGAAGCACTGGGCCCAACCTTTCCGCTACGCCACCGAAGACTGGGACGGGGATGTCCCCAATCTCAGCCCTGATTCTTGAGGATCCTGCGATGAAGCAGGGAACAGTGTCGACAGATGAGGGGACTTGCGATGCAGCTGCAACGATTGCGAGAGAGGCTCTTCAGGCAGAATCTGCGAAACCGCAGGAGAATCGTCTCACTAAACTTCTTCCATCTCCAATTTCGATTTCCTCGCCGGTCTCGTCTTTGCGACCCAATACTGCAACGACGACGTCATTTCCGTCCCCCTTAACACCTTCCAGGCCAGGCCTTTCGAGCAGATCAAAGAGCTTTGGTACGCCTGCTCGTCTTCGTTCATCGATGCAGGAAGATATGTTCAAGGTGCAAGAGTCTCTGAAGCGATCGTTGGGCCAAGAAGCATTTGAGAAGGCTGCATCGAGGCCTACGACACCGATATCGCCCAGTCTGGCTGCCTCAAGACCCAACACAGCTGCTGCAGATCGTAACACAAACAACGGCAAGCCAGCCGTACAACCAGTATCCGTGGTTGGTGCCTCGAAGTCACACACAACAAGTGCCCAAGCTGTGCCACGCAAGCCTCTTACCACTGCAGCACGCAAGCCTCGACCCAAGTCCATGATCGTGGGCTCGGCGAAGGTCCTTGAGACGCTGGCCTCGCAGATTGACTCACCACGTGAGCGTGCAAAGCTTCGCAGCACTGGCGCCGCAGCTTCTGCCCAGCAAGACAAAGCTGCGATCTCACGCCCGAGCACTGCACCCTGGACATCGCGAGGTTCTACTCAGACTGCCACTACACGAAAGCCTGTGGGAACTCAGCCCACAGCCCGTACAGCAAAGTCAGCAGCCCCGGGCTCTATCAACCCGCCTAAGCGTGCAGTCTTCCCCACACATACAGCTGCCTCAGGCCCGCCGAAGCAGAGAGTTGTCAGCGCTGAAGTCATTGCGGACCGCGTCGCGGCATGGAACAAGGAAGGCAGTCGACCACCCGCGCCCAAGCCAGCGCCCAAGCTCCCAGTGCGTAGCAAATCCGTCAAGACACTGAGCAATCCCACGGCCAAGCCTGCTCTCAATCCCACGTCTAAACCTGCAGCAAGACCCGCGCTTGGGCGTGTACGTACACCAGAGCCGATGGACACGAACAACGATTCCGGCACTGCAGAGTCCTTCACACCACCCGGTCTTCCCACACAGCTACCCATGAGCCCCAGCAAGAAGCTGCTCGTCGCGCCCACTACGCCAGTTCCAACGAGCAAGGATGCGCGCAAGCAGAAGCTACAGAATGCGCATCGAAGGCCCCAGCCCCCGTCTGCGGCTGCGCAGCTTCGCACGCCTCACCCTGTGGTGACGCCGGCGAAGACACCGGTGAACAAGAGACATACATGGGTCGATGGTATCAATGAGGAGGATCCTAATAGGTATCGCACGCCGAGTAAGGAGGTACAGAGTCGGCTGGATGAGGCTATTGATCGGAAGATTCAGGAGGACAGGATGAGGGCGGGATGGATTTAGGTGTGGAAAAAGATAGATTAGAGATCGCATACTGGGAACTGAAAAGTAGAGAGTCGGAAACGGTCCGTGTTGATGGATAAAACCATGTATGATGACGACGTTACGAATGAAACGAATGAAATGAGGATATTTGGTATCACGCTGAGTGGTGTTGCACGGACGTTTCCTCTATCAAGTATGCTGCTTGTATTATTTGTTCAAGCTCAGGCTCAGATACAAGGCCGTCTGCGGAGTTTCATCCACATTTATCCTTGGCACCAGATCTTCGGGCCTTTCAGACGCCTGTCGAAACTTCAGCATCCGCCTGCTCATCCGGTGCGGCACTCTTCGGCCTCACAAGCTGCCCATTCTCATCCCTCGCCCACCCACACTCAACTCCATCTCTGAAACACGGCTGACACCTGCTCCCATCACCCAGCTGTTTGCACTGCCTCTCAGTCCACCCTCTGCTCTCACAAGTTGGACAAACCATCAGATCGCGCTCAAACTTGGCCTTGAATCTGTCATCGTCCAGCACGCGATAGTCCTTGCCGTTAAACGTGAAGTAGTCATCAGAGTTATACAGCTCTTTTTCGACGGGCAGCTGTTCGCCATACATGTATGGCGGAATGTAGGAGACTCCTCCAGGAAATGAGTCGCGGCTCACGAGCAAGCGGCCCTTGTGCTCGTGCAGAATGTCCGCAATACGATAGATCATGGGCCGGCTGAGGAACAGGGAGTTTATGAACTCGTCGGCGTTATCGACGCGGAACGCTGCGTGGTGCGAGTAGTGGATGTGCAACGTGAAGTCGTCCGGTAGGGTGCTGGGAAAACATTTCGTGACTAAGGAGGTTGACGAGTGGAAGACTGTGCGGGTCAGGATGTCGGGGAGCTGGTTGTAGTTGTTTGAGAGCGCGTGGTCAAGCATCTTTAGGTACGAGAGGCGCGGTGGAAAGCCGTTGGCGCGTAAGTAGTAGTATAGATGTGATTCGAAACCAATTTCGAGATGGCGGAGGGATGTGAACGAGCGAAGTTTTGCTGCACCATCCGGGTCGGTCTCGCGAGCGACGCAGTAAGGAATAGAACCGCCGATATGGGTCAACTTCTCAAGTGAGTCGGCTTGTTGCTGGAGGGCTGGTAGAAAGCGCATTGAGGCTGTGCGTTCATCAACGTTCATCGACGGGCGAGCACCTTCGAAGACGTGCAGTCTTTCACCAATAGATAGCTCTTTGAGAGCTCTTGGCATGCTGAGGATCGTGTGGAGCGTGTCGAGATCAATATTGCACTCGATGAAGGTCAATGAACGAAGCGGTGTGGATTTGCGCTCTTTCCCGAAAGATTTGATCGTTGATTCCATGTCGCGGTTCTTGACATTTAAGCAAGAAATAGTGAGGTCTCGGAGGGTGGGATGATAAAACACTGAAGCAATCCGGTTGTCGAATAAGAATTTTCTGTCGTCAGCTCCATGCGCATGCAGCGTGACTGTCACCAGTTAGCTTGAGCGAGCTTTAGGTGTAGGGTACTGACAGGACTGTAGCATTGGCAAAGCGACTGGCAATCCTTCTCGCGGAAATGCAGCACTAGCCAGCAAATTCCAAAAATCGATCTTAGACCAACCGTCAAAAAGTTCCAGAGAAACCCATTCCGAATTGTTTGGACAGGGTGTTTCCAGAGTAAAGTGTCGCAGTTTTGACATCAATGTCAACCAATGATTGAGCATCTCGATGCCATCCTTGTGCGGATCCTTATATCGAATGGAAAGTTCCTGAATGAAATCGACTCGCTGGTCGCGTTTATCTATCGCCGTAGCAATATCTCGAGCATGCATTCCCGTCAAGACAAGCAAGGAGCGCCAGATGTAAGGTTCTGCAAGACCTTGCAGACGGGTGCATGTTGCAGCAAAATTCCGTAAATCCTTACGAGACTCGATGTTGTCAAGAACACTGAGAAGTAGCTCATCCACAAGTCGCAATATACCAGTGTCGGCAAGAGCGAGCATGGTGGCACCAGGCTCCTGGCGTTCCATTCTGAACTCTCGACCTGAGTGGCGTATCTTTCTCTTTTTGGCACCTGGGCTTGGCATACAGTGTGTGTTGCAACTGTACGTGCCCTTCACTACTCAGATGTCCTTCGCTTTGGCCTCCAGGATTTGCACATATGCTGATCGGATAGCGGGCAAATGAAGGTGTACGGTCGCTGATTAATTGGTCGTCATGAATGCGAGGTCAGTCTTCAGGGTACTATGACGTACAGGGACCAAGCAGAGCAGGTTGAACAAAAGTCGAGAGCGATAAATTGATGGGTTGTGTTTTGCAAGGCCATTGATGAGGACGGAAGTTGCGACGGAGGCGCGGTGAAATTAGGCCTTAAGAAGTTAGTCTTCATGCTTACGTCATATCAGGAACGCGTCTTGCATTGTGTCTCTAGCAACCTCAACAATGAATTTCGCGTGATGCACACTGCCTTCACATCTTTAACGTACATAAGCGTCTTCCTCAGATAGTGTAGAAGAACCTTGGGTTGTGCTCGCCCAGCTCTGCAATCTCTTCTTCGGACAGCCCCTCCATCCTCCAATCTTCCTTTCCCTCGAGCTTATTCTTGTTCTGCTTACGGTACCACAAGTGCAGTGCAGTGTAGATGCCAACACCGAGGGCAAGCAACGCAATAGTGGCACCATATCCAGGATAATATGTGGGCGCATCTGCGCTGTTGAAGAGGAATGGCGCCGAGACTCCCGCGGCATTGCCAATAGTGATCTGCATGCCGCTGGCGAACGCTCGTTTGCCATAGCGAGGACTATTCACCCCGAGCCACGTGAAGGCAGCACCCGTCGACGTCCAAAGACCCATGGCCACTACAAAGCAGCCAGCAAAGCTCAGCGCCGTACCCTGGTTTGCGATGAGGAAGATGTAACCCAACATGCATGTCAAGAAGCCGCCTATGCAGAAGACACCTCGTTGCTGGATCTTGTCGCTGTAGAATGCGCTGCCGACGTAGACGAAGAAGCCGAGGAAGTAGACGGGCATCGTCAAAGCCTGGACGACTTGCCGGCTCCAGCCAGCACCCATCTCAAAGATGATGGTGGGGAGGAAGACGGAGAAGCTGTACAGCATTCCAAGACCGCTGAACTGCGCGATGGCAAACGCCCATGTCTTCCAGTCTTTGGCAGCTTCTTTGACGTCAGCTTTGTGTAGCAGCTGCGCAGCTTTGGTTTGGCCAACTTCGAGCTCACGCAGCAGCACAAGGTTGCGACGATCCACTTCGGTCAAGAACTTCGCAGTCTCGGGACTGTTCGGAAGCACGAACGGTACGACCAGGGCAGTCAAAACGGTAGGGATACCGTTGATTACAATGATCCACCGCCATCCTCTGGGCTTTTATTAACGAATATTGTGAAATGTACAGTCTCTCAGTACTTACCTCCAGCCTCCAGCTCCGTCTAGCTCGCCGATTGCATAGGCTACAAGGCCACCGAGAGCACCAGCGATGGCACTGGTGCCGTAGAAGTATGCGTTGCGCAGGGAGACGTTTTTCTTGTTATAAAACATGGAAAGGTACAAGATGACGCCAGGAAATAACCCGGCTTCGAACACACCAAGCAGGAGTCGACAGGCCACCAATGCGGCAAAGTTGTTGCAAAAAGCGGTGAAGGTGGCTACGAGACCCCAGAAGAAGACCAAGCCAGCGAGGTACCGAGCAGGCTGCATCTTCTTGATGATCATGTTTGATGGCGTCTCGAAGAGCTGCTTTGTCGTCAGACTTCCCTTCCAATTCTCTGAAGGTTCTCACTCACACAATAGGTTACGAAGAGGATACCAACAGCAAGTTGGTAATCGTTACCAGTCATGCCTAGATCTTCTTCGAGGCCGTACAGGCGTGCGTTACCGATGTTGACTGCACTTGTCAGGGGATTTCAGGGTACACGTCGGCCAAGCATACCTCGATCCATGAAGTTCATCAGGTAGATCCAGCAGATCATGGGGATGATACGGATGTCGAGCTTCTTTAGAAGCCGCTTCTCCGTTTCCGCATCCACAGCGATGGAACTTCCTGCATTTTCGACCTGCTCGATCTTCTCAGGGACGGAAGGCTCAGACCCTAACCTGGCCTTGTCAATCTTGTCGGGTGTACTCTGCCCGGAGTAGTCGATTTCGCTGTTCATGACAGCGGTGCAGTCGGCAGATTGAAGGATACTGAATCGATCGAGTTCTAGTGAGAGTAATGACCACATTTGAAGAACGAGTGGGACACCCTGTGCCCCATATCTTATAGATGAGTATCCACATCCTAGGTGCCGTGCCCCACGGGGTATCCAAAGTGTGCCACGGTGCCAGGACATCTTGGGGGCTGGCGGTTGACGTTGTTAGCCGAGAAGGTCTGTCTTGACTGCGAACATGAACATTGGCGAGCTGGGGTCCATTTCAATCACTCTTACGCCCGTTTCCGATGACAGCACAGCTTGTATATGTTCATAGTCACGATTTACTTGCGTTTGCTATGTCAGTGGACGAAGTGTCTGCTGTGCTGGTTGCAATCTAAATTCATGAGTGGGATCACCATTGTGCACCCAACAGGTAAGGCGACCGCTGTTCCGACAACTGGCGCTCTCCTGCGCAAATTGCCAGAACCCAGACGTGCCTGGCAATCTGCTCTCGGCTGGCATTGGTGAGCGTCATCATGTAATACAATATCAGATAGGGAGAGTGGCCGGCATTTCGATGGACTTCAGCAGGCGGTCGAATGCCATGAGAAGAAGCGGACTCCAAGGTCTTGACTATAAGCTCTGACGCAGTTGCATACAGTTGTATTCGTGTTCACAACGTGCGGTTGTGGAAGTCGCAGAAGCCCAAGATTCTTAGCTTACGCAATGCGCTTGGCCTGTAAGCCGAATAGCCGTGAGCTCAAGTGTGACCAACCACGTTACGAGACACTCCTGGCTGCACTGTACGCTATAGGGAGGGCAATTGGCGCGGTATACTTCCGACCATGTGCGGCTCGCGTGTGCTGTTGGTCCATCAAGCGCCTTGCGAGGCTTGAAAATTCACGAAGAGCCCACTTGATGCTGGGCGACGACAACGGGCGGCCGGAATGGACTCTCGTTGAGTCAATCTGACAAGGGAGAATGAGGTGAAATGAGACGGACAGAAGGAAGATGATGATAGTGGGTATTGATGTGGCGGTGTCGCTTCGAGTCAATATGTATGGACAAGCCATCTAAACACTTTATACCCACTCGGCTCTACCTTCTCGATGACTTGCGCAGCACCAAACCTGCATCTATCTTCTGAAGATTGACACCCTACTTCTTCAAAGCCCGCACCCCTCTGTCCCATTTCAGTTCCCCACTCTCTTCATAGCAATTCGGCACATCGATCCACTCCGCATCGTTGACCTCCTTCTTGCACATCTTCCTCGGCTTCTGCATCTTCAACAGGGAAGGCAAGCCTGTTGCTCGCTTGGTCTTGCTCCTCCTGACGATGGCTTTCTCTTTGCCTCTCAAGCGGATGTACTCCTTTTGTTGATTCCTTTCCTGGATCTTCTTCTGGTACCCCTTGAAATCAGCCTGTTGCCTGGTCTCGCTTCGCTCCCATTCTGGCACCTTGCCGTCGCGTTCGAAGGCAGCTCGCCTCTGCGCTCCGTACTTCTGCCACTGGAGCCAAGCCACGTCAGGCATGCTCGATAAGTCGGAATCATCGTCGTACTGTTGAGCCATCCTCGCCTTGTAATACTCCCGGACTCGTCTATCCTCAATCATCTGCTCGAACATGGCCGCCATGCAGTCGGCGTTGATCTGCTTGTCCCTGCTCTTCTTATCCTTCTGCGCAGCCGCATACATCTCAAGCGCCCTCTTGCACGCCTCAGGGACCTCAGACCGGAGAGCATCTGACGCCGCACTACTGTCCCTCCTCTCAATCCTGCTCTTGCGTCGACCTCTCCTCGTCTCGCGCTCCTTAAGACCAAGATCCTCTTTCAAGCTCCAATCAGCTTCCCAAGCCGCCCAGTGAATACTGAATCGCCTCGCCGCCTTGCTCGCCGCACACATGAACCACCACGGCGGTTCCTCATCCCTTTCTTCACCACGTAATCGCACACCAGCAGGGATCGTTGCATGACGGCGTGTCAACGCAGGATTGGCGAGCTCGGAGCTGCGGTAAGTGTACACTCGGGGCTCGCGCTCTTCAACGTTAACTCTTAGGTACAGGTGATCAGCGACGTAAGAAGAGGTCGCGCTTAGCCCATCGTTGTCGTCGTCGGAAGAGCACATTGATAGTGCATTGCCAGCCCGGGCACGTTGCTCACTTCGGGCCAATCTGCGTTGTGCGCGATCCGGGTTCGGCTGGGTCAGTCCGTCTTCGGAGCTCAGATCCAGTGCATTTGCGGCGCGTTGAACCGTTCGCTTCCACCTTTGTCGTTCGTGATCTGGGTCTGGTGGTGGATTGCTTGAAGGCTCAAAGTCCGACGGCTGTCCAGGGGCAACGTTGCTATAACGGTAGGGAGGGTCAGTGTAGCAATGGTGATGGGTGTTGTTCGAGCCTTTTTCGTAATGATGTAGATAGGTCTTGTACTGCTTCATTGTGTTCGAGATGTGGAAGAGTTGGTGAGGTTGCAAGATGTTGGCTACAGTCCTTAACTGAGGTGGCTCATTGTTGGGAAAAGGGGTCAGAGGCCGACGTCCTTGCTGACGGTTGCTGAAAGTGGTTGTCGCTGTGGTTGTTTTCCAGCAAGCAGCAAGCGCAAAGCATTTCCGGTCGTGGAACGTCAATGAAAGGATTCGCCTCGACACGGATATACTCGATTTGGGTCGTTGATTAAAGAGATTTATACATCGAGTGACTGTGGGTATACACTGAGCGTGGTATTATCGTACAACAAATGAAAGTCTCGTCTACAACTTCGCGCGACGCTGCAGGTACGCCCTGACACCGATGGCGGCTGCGAGCTGTTAGCCTATCTTCGGTCTTCAACCGGGTATCATCCTCTAGATCGACCTCTATTGTACATAAGAAAAGCGCAAGACAGGTATCACTTACTAATAAGCACTGCCAACCCCTTCAACCCAATGAGCCCCAAGAACCATCCTCCCCACCCAATCACGCGTCCCTGGCGATCGAAGTTGGGCTTGATCTCGTTCATTCCCGAAAACTTCTTCAGCTTCGCAGGTGTGTATGGCGGGTACCTAACGTCCATCAGGCTCTCGATCCATGCCGGTGTGGTTGTGACACTGCGGCGATGTGTGAAGGTATCGAAGGAGGCTTTGCCACGGTAGGCGCCCTGGCCGGAGGTACCGACGCCGCCGAAAGCGAGGGTGGGAATCGCTGCGTGGTAGAAACCGTCGTTGAGGGAGGCGCCGCCGGAGCGTGTTTGATCAAGGACTGCATTTGTTAGCCAGGTAGAAGTGCACAGTACACACATTGCTTACTCTTGGACATTTCTGCCTTTGTGCCGAAAGCGTATGTGCCGAGAGGAGTGTCGTGGACCTCGTTCGCAAACTTGATGGCCTCGTCAAGGTCGGTGACGGGCAGGATGGGCAGGAGAGGGCCGAAGCTCTCGTCGCGGAGGAGAGCGTCGTCTACGCTGTCGACCTGAACGACGGTAGGCTCAATGAAAAGATCGTCTTCGTCCATGGTTCCACCTACGACGATCTTGCCGTTGCTGGAGTCCAGCATCTTCTTGAGACGCTGGAACTGCTTCTGGTTGACAACACGACCATAGTCTGGCGAATTACGCGCGCCGTTGGGGTAGAATTCCTTGAGCGTGTCCTTCATCGCCTGAACAAATGCTGGAACAAGCTCGCGGTCGATGAATGTGCAGTTCTGGCTGACGCAGACCTGGCCAGCGTTCATGGTCTTCGCCCACAACAGACGCTTTGCGGCGAGTTTGGGGTCTGCGTGCTTGGTGATGATGGCAGGGTTCCTGCCGCCGAGCTCGAGAGTCAGCGGTGTGAGGGTCTCTGCTGCTTTCTTCGCGATGATCTTCGCAACAACCTCTGATCCTGTGTAGAAAATCTTGTCCCACTTCTCCTCGAGCAGCGCAGTTGTCTCAGGGATAGCACCCTGGACGCAGGTGTAGCAGTCGGGGTCCAGCGACTCGGCCATGATCTTCTGCATGACCATCGCGGCGTAGGGCGCAGACTCGGAGGGCTTGATGACAGCTGTGCAGCCAGCTGCGATGGCGCCAATGAGGGGTCCAATGGTGAGTTGGATGGGGAAGTTGTATGCGCCAATGATGAGAACAGCACCAAGAGGGTCTTTGCGAATCCTAGGTCCCATGAACTTGTTGGTGAAGGCGATGTCTCCAGGCTTCTCGTCCTTTGCAAAGCGGTCGACGTTGTTTGCCATCCAGACGCAGTCGTTCATAACCCACGAGATCTCAGTCAAGTAGGTCTCGAACTGCGACTTGCCAAGATCCTTCTTGCATGCCTCCTCGATGAGGTCTGCATTGTCCTTGAACGCCCAGTACAGCTTGCGGAGCTGCTGCTTACGGTACTCGAGATCGCGGGTCTTGTGCGAGAGGAAGGCTTTCCGGACGCCTGCGCATGTCGGCGCAATGCTGTCCATGGGCGTGTGTTCGAAGGAAGGAATCTTTGACGCCATCGTGCTCAATTGACAGCAATACACTAAAGTGACGAAGTTGAAGGGTGATGGGATGCGTAAGGGATCCAGAACATCTTATGAGCTTTCCATGTCCCTGACGCGCTTGACAGGGAAGGAGCTCCACTCCGCTTTCCCACTTGCCTCGGCTGGGCCGACTAGCGCGAACGGACGGAGGAACATGTGGACGCGGCGACCCCATTTTCTCCCTTGCATGTCCACATGGAGCTTCAAAGCGCCCGAGATCCGAGATTGCGGTTATAACGCCCGTAGGTCGATGTAGGTGCCATTCTTGCATGCTTCACAGCAGCATGCCTCTTTCGTCGCAAATCCGCAGAGCCTGTCACTGCGGAAGCCATGTTTCAGCCCAGCATGTTACCCAAAGACCTTTCCGCTGGCGTCGTTCATGAATCACGTAGATCGAGCCACACGGGCATACTAACTTCCTACGGCGTTTTCCACTACCTTCACGGTTCACAAGCTTCATCAAGACTCGGCATTTAGGTTTGAACTTCTGCACTTTGAGACTATTACGATCGCCAGTCAGCACAGACTCGGCAAGGATGACAGAAGATCGAACAGATTTCGCAGTAGAAACTGTCATGAAGATACAGAGTTCAGTACTGTACATGATGTCTCAACATCAATCTCAAATATATTTTTACCATCAGCAGGTTTGATCTTGAAACGCTGTGTCTCAGTGCAAATGAGTTATGGAGACGCCTGTAGCTATCAAGTCCAGTCATGATGCGACCGTCATCAACCAATACGAGGAAGTATTGTGCGAAGATCCAATCGCCAGGGGATCTCGTAGGGCAAAATAGTGATCAGAGAAAAGACAGCCATGTGCATCCGCTTGAGATACGGGATAAAGCCTGTGTTTGGCCAGATAGGTAAAATCGGGAGGTACAACAGTACGAAGGTCTAGGAGCCTACAGTAAGATGAATGATGTTCAGTGAAGAGGTGTTTGAGTATCTGCACGACGGCTAGACAAGGCGTGACCTGTCACACGTCTTTTAATTTTCTTAATTCAGATACTCCTTCGTCTCTGCCTTCAGCGCTCACATAATTGACCACAATGTTTCTTAGGTCGCTTTCTGATTCTGCTGTGGCTGCGTTTGATTTTACCATATGTACTGCGTCAAGATAGATGGGTGGGGCCTGCGGGGTCAATGGCTTCAACTCATCCCACTCTCTCCTGCGTTTCATCCCTCACCTTGCAGACAGACATCGGAATTCTCCTCTCATAGCAACTGTCTGGCTATGGATACCTACATGTATGAACCCTTGGCTGCGGATGAGTTTCATCTACTGGAGCTTCTTCCATCCTTGCATGAAGATCAGCCTCTCGCGGCCAGACTAGTGCATGCTCCTTTGATCAACGGCCCTCAACCTGGCTCTCTAACACCGTACTATGAAGCCCTATCGTATGTCTGGGGGCTCCTGATGATCCATCGTCGCTGCAAATCTTGCCTGATAAGCAGCTGGTCATATTACCAAACCTGGCCCAGGCGTTGAGGCGATGGCGTTACCGGTATCAATCAAGGAATGCACTTGCTCCAACCTCACAATTGCTACTCACTGCATACAGGCGCTTATGGATCGATGCTCTATTTGTCAGCAGAATGACCGAGAGAAGGATCATCAGGTGCGGCTCCTGAAGCAGATATACAACAACGCCGATAAGGTTCTTGTATACATCGGCGATACATATGAACGCTTCGACGAGGCCATGGACTGTATCGCCAATGTCGATGGCGACACCTCAGATAATTCCGCATACCCTTGAGACTCGATTCGTGGACTTCTGCAGCGACCATGGTTTTCAAGACTATGGGTCATACAGGAAGTCGCACGATCACAGCCTGTCGCTACTTCTGTACGACAATCGCTTCGCCCGAGCAACCGTTGCGCATGATAAGACCTTCGGACTGCTGGGCTTGATGGACAATAACACGCTACATCTCGACTTGATTGATTGATTATTCACTGTCCATCGAGGACATATACACACGGACTGCGACCGATATCTTATTGAAGAGCCGCTCTCTGCGTCTCCTGTCTGCTGCGCGGCGTTCGGAACGCGATTATTTTGGAGAGAGAAGTGATGCCATTGTGGGTTCCTCACAAGCGGTGCCCAAGAATAGAGACTAGTTTGACTGGGTAAGACGTTTGTTGAGCCCTTCAACGCTGGCGGACGTCTCAAAGTGTGGAATGACATGTTCGAGGACAAGACACTCAGTGTCACTGGCATCATCCTTGGTCAGCCTACCAGCATCGGCAACGTAGCCATCCACGACTCCACCAATACATCTCGGGACATAGCCGGGGAAGATGTGTTGCGCGATTGGGGTCGTCTGGTGGCAATTTCAAGGTTTACATCACCTCGAGCGGACGCCTCGGTTACCGAACTGGAACTCGTGCGTACATTGAGTGCCAGTCCAGACCCTTCGATCGATGTCATCCATCCAAAAGAAAATGAAGACCTCAAGGAGTTCCATACGCTCCTGCTCTTCAACGGAGTTGGTAGCTATTCACATCCGATAGCACGGACGACAATGAGCATTATCCCTCAAAGCCGCTTTATCCTCCGGAGACAATGGACTGCTTGGTCTCGGATCATCAGCGATGCGGCAAGACGATGTGATCGTAGCACTCTGCGGAGGATTGATTTTTTATGTCTTGTGATCTGCCCCAGAGGGCTGTTGCAAGCACATATTGATCGGGGGGTGCTACGTGTATGGACATTTGAATGGGGAAGCTTTCCAACATGTTAGAGAGAAAAGGGAATCCATAAGTTGCAGATCGCCGCCAACCAGTGACGGCCCTGCTCACGTCGGGCTGGAGATCTCTGCGGTAGTATAAGACCGATGTTGGCGTTTTCTGAACTTTCCATTGAAGGACATACACAAAATCAGAACACAAAAGGTGTTTCATACACGTTGTTTGGCAGCATGCAAGCTGTTGGTAAGGCTTCTGAGTGCAGTGCATATTCAGCGCTAAAATTGCTCCAATACTTAATGAACGCTCCGGGCTGTTGTGGTCAATCGTGGCCAATCGGAGTCATGTTGGCGTTGGTCGTGGAGGTGGACCTGTCGAACTGCCACTTAGCCAGGTAAAAGGCCAGTTAGAAAGCGCGCTAACTCGAAACGCTATGCCTCGGCTCAAATCTACCCCAGCTTTCGACTTCAAGACAATGTTCAACTTTTGCTCCTTGTGTGGTCAACCCTCTCCCTACATACACACAATCAGGAACATGGACAACTCGAGTCTCTTCGATGTCAAGGTAGGCTCTGCAATCACAAGTAGGGTCACGTATTGAGGCTGACACCTCGTAGGGCAAGGTCGTGCTCGTCACAGGCGGAGCCAAAGGCATTGGCCGCATGATCAGTGAAGGCTTCGTACAGAACGGCGCGAACGTCTACGTCTCCTCCCGCGACGCGAAAGCCTGCGAACAGGCCTGCAAAGAGCTCAATGCGCTCGGCAAGGGCAAGGCCGACTTTATCGCCGCTGATCTCTACAAGGAGGAGGACATCAAGAGGATCGCCGATGAGTTGAAGAAGCGGGCAGGAAGTGTGTGGATCGTGATCAATGAGAATGAGGTAATGGCTAACATCAGACAGAGCTTGACGTCCTCGTCAACAACAGCGGCAGCAACTGGGGCGAGACCTACGACACCTACCCATCCGCAGCCTGGGACCGCGTCCTCACACTGAACCTAAAGCGTGTCTTCCAACTCACTCAAGCCGTCACGCCCCTCCTTGAAGCCGCACAGTCCTCCGCTTCGCCCTCGAGGGTCATCAACATCGGTTCCGTCGACGGCCTCCGCGTCCCTGCGCTCGAGACATTTGCATACTCTGCCTCGAAGGCAGGTCTACACCACATGAGCCGTGTTCTCGCAAGCCATCTGGGCAAGAGGGGTATTACGAGCAACACCATTGCTTGCGGGCCTTTCCAGAGTAAAATGATGAAGGCGACGCTGGAGAAGTTCAAGGACGTCATCGAAAGCGGAATCCCGCTCGGACGCATTGGAAGCCCAGAGGATGTCGCAGGCACGTGTATCTGGCTGAGCTCAAGGGCTGGATCGTACGTCAATGGCGCGACAATCGCGCTGGACGGTGGCAGCGTTGTAGGTGCCAAACTGTAGATGCTTCAGGTATCAAAGGATGAAGTCTGTGGGCCTCCCGAGCTAGAATATTCTTTCTGCGCGTTCCATTGGCCCGAATCAGTGGCTACGTGCAAACAGCCGAAAGTGAAAGAGCTTTTGACGCACTACGCTGAGAGCTCCAACTCACCTACCTGTCTCAAGACTTACACCACAGATTTTGTGGGCTACTGCCTCGACTCCTCAGAATCCTCCTCCGCACGGGCAGTTCGCCATGGATTCCCTCAATATATTCGATTCAGACGACAATTACAGCCTTGTCCTTGTGACTACCGAGGACTCAGACGATAGCGAATGGGGCTAAACCGAGCCCGCCAACCCACATCGATCGCTGCCCGACCTGACCGCTTACAGACAACCAGTGGAGCAAGTTGAAACGGAATTGGAGCGCCCGCGAACTCGGCATGCACGTTCAACGGCAGGGGAGGACGAGCGGCAGCGTTTTGACGATGCTATCACACAGTGCGAATTGTTCCAGGACATGGACCTCGTGCTTCGCGAGAAGCTCAGGAAGACATCGAGAGCAACTTCTTTGGACGGACGAGAAAGACTATGAGTATCTGCCTTTCGATCTCGGGTGCCAATGTGCTGATCTGCTCGGACAGACCGCAGATGCTCTAGGCCCCGAACAGCTCATGGTCACTGCCGCACGCGCTGTTCTTTCCCCATTATTGGGATCGACAAGGTGCCACGTTCTCATAAAGGTGAAGTCGCTGTTCGGCATGCAGAAACTGCGTTCTCCTACCCTGGCACCAAGCAGCGTGGGAGGACCACCTCCACGTTCAGCGACGCGAAGGTATAACATCTCTATAGAGAGTTTTGTTTGTGATCTTGACGCTAAGACCTACTCCGCGATTACTCTCCTCGGCTCCGCAACCGAAGTCAAGATGGTGTTGGCCACAGACGATTCAATTAGAAAGGATGGAGGCAGAGACCGTCACCTGGCCTACCTTCACAAAGCTCGAAAGTCAGACAAGCCAGGCCTGAACAACGCCTGCAACCGCTGCCGAAGACTCGGCAAAGACTCGCATTGTTCGAACAACATCGCACACAAGGATCTAGCAAATAGGAAGTCCGTTGCTTGCAACGCTTGCGTTACTGCTGGTAACGAGATTGTTACAAACATAAACAGGGACTTAGGGCAAGCACAGTTATGTACAGTAGGAAGTATTATAAGACAGCACAACAACCTTATTAGAGACTACACCCTACCTAAACAACAAAGATACACAGAATTATACTAGTACTATTTAGGTATAGCGTCTTATTAGAACAAGTAATAAACAAGCCTAAGGCTTTAGGACAATAGACTAATAAGAGTTACTCCTTATCTTATAGGTTCTATAGTCTTATAAGACTTAGTTCTATAGAACTTTAGAACTCTATTAAAGTTGTACCTAGACAAAGTCTAATATTATACTAGTTTAGGTTAGTTCTTAGGAATAGAGTACAGATTCTAGATTAGTAGAGTTGTTGCGTCTAGACAAAGTCTAAAATAGTAACAAGGGTTTAATAGCTAGCAGTAGGATTAACTAACTATAGTAGTAAGAGTAGGATTCTAATAACAAACTTTGTTAACAAAGTTAAACACAAACTATAAGAGTTGTGTTCCTATAACGTGTTTCACTATCGAGCGCCGCACCCCACTAAGCGCCGCACTTTTAAAGGCATAACGCCTGCGCAGCACTGTTTCTTAACACTATGCAATTAAATTATAGCTATAATAATATAATAATAT
>SWKW01000160.1:0-76114 GCA_011058865.1 Didymella keratinophila | reverse complement strand
TACCTTTATTTTAGATAAGATATACTTTTATATAGTGTAAAATACACCCCTAATGCGGTGTAAACAACAGACTTTCTTCTGTGTTATTTACACAATAAAAGTGCGGTGTTTTTTACCCGCTCTAGTACCCCAGTGATGATGCTAGGAACGAAAACTGCTCAAAATATCCCTGTCTGTCCTACGATACCCAATCTTTCCGAGTGTATCTTTTGCGCACTTCAGTAGAGAAATGAGGGTTTATACAGTATTGGGGGGGGATGGGGGGGGGGGTGGCTCAAGTCGTGAATCATGGCTCGCCTTCCCACTCGAGCACTCACCGAGAACTAATTCTGGGCCACAGAAAACTGCGCATATATAAGACACATCACCACATTTGAACCCCTGGGTACTCAAACTTCGATAAACTCAGATTAACACCGACGAAGAGTGCCCACGCCGCTCCCAACGCTTCCTTTTCGTTCAGCTGGACAATCGGTGCCAACATCACCGGCCACGTGCACGACCTCAAGACTGGATTCTGTTGACGAGGAAGCTACAAGAAACCCCCCGCTATCCTACGTCTCAGACACGATGCTCGGCACGCTCCCATCGCCCCTTCCATTCGCGTCCGCGCCTCTAAATTCCGATCCATCAGACGAGAAGGGCGCACCTTTGCAACCAGCACCAAAAACCTCCAACGACAGCACCGATTTTCAAAGAGACGTCGAAATGCAACCCCACACCTCACCTCAATCCCGAGCAGAACCCCTCTCTGCATCCAAATCGGCCGCGGCATCCTCTTACTCCTGGTACTTGGGTTCACCGCGATTCTAGCCAATCTTATCACGTGGAGGTTCGTGTCAATTCTGGAGAGGATTTGAACAACAGTAAATCATAGACGAGTTGACCAGGGCGGGCAAGATGAAAATCTTTGGGTGTTGGCGGGTATCATTAAAAGTGGGAGACCAGCGGTGAGGCCAATTCATGGAAAGTACATGGGTGCAAATCCTTTATGTCAATGGTCCAAAGCTTGCGCTCATAGCTCTAAACAATGCTTTTCGCTTGCTACAATTACCTATCACGACAGTTTGATCGATTTGGGAGACTGAGGTAGAGCCGTTCGCTTAGGAATGCCTTCGCGAAGGCTGTATGAAAATTTCGGACACGCGATGTGATTCTGATACTGGAAACATCAATTCTCGAACAAACCATATGTTCTCTTGGTCTAGTCGTGCACCGAAACACGCCCCTCAAAGCTCGTAGCACCAGATCTGGGACCAGCCGAGTGCACACATGAGCTGTGATACAATGTGAAAAGAGATGTCAGAGAAGGCAACGAAATCAGCCAGACAGCATCAATGAACCTATACGTAACAGATCAAGCGTTTCCGGCTTCTATGAACCCGTGTTTGAGCCAGAGATCAGGGGTGTCTCGAAACGCCAAGCTCAAACCTTCTTGAGACGTGCAACCCCAGGCGACCAACGCCGACTCAATGCCAACATCACTTCGAGGCGAAAAACAAACTTGGGATTTATATTCGAGATCTCGACAAGCGAAAAAAATCACAGAAGCATCACAAAGGCATCATAAGAAAGCAGACGACTTGTAATCGAGGTAGGCTAAACCCCATTGAACTAACTATCCAGCATCTTGAATATTTACGCTTCCTCTTACACATCTCCATTAAGCAACTCAATATCAAATACAAATACGCATTACCCGTCATTTTCGTGCAGCAGAAGTGATCCGTGAGCCAGTCACATCGCCTTCACTCCCCCGCTAGCATCGTGATAGACGCTCAGTTGTTGTTTTTGTTGCCCTTACCCTTGCCACCAGCAGCGGCGGCAGAGGAAGCAGCACCAGCGGCGGCGCCGGTGGCGGAGCCCTGGGAAGCGGCACCGGTAGCAGCGTTACCTGCAGCGGCGTTGCTAGCAGCAGCGTTGCCACCAGCGGCAGCTCCGCCACGGGTTGCGCCCTGCTGGTTGCCTGCAGCGGCTCCTGTGTTGGCGTTACCCGCACCGGTCTGCTGTCCGTCTGAGAAAAGTTAGAAATATTGCTAAATGTGTCGATGAAGAATTATACGTACTGGTGTTAGCACCGGTCTGAGAGCCTGTGCCTGTTTGAGCGCCAGTGCCTGTCTGAGCACCTGTGCCGGTCTGAGCACCTGTGCCTGTCTGAGCACCGGTACCAGTCTGAGAACCTGTGCCTGTTTGAGCGCCAGTGCTTGTCTGAGCACCTGTGCCGGTCTGAGCACCTGTGCCGGCCTGAGCACCTGTGCCGGTCTGAGAACCTGTACCGGTCTGAGCACCTGTACCAGTCTGCTGGCCTGTGCCAGTCTGCTGACCTGTAGCGCCAGTACCAGCGGTTCCAGTGGTTCCTTGGGCACCTGTGTTGGCAGCACCAGTGTTAGCTCCGGTCTGCTGTCCTGTAGCACCTGTGCCAGTCTGCTGGCCGGTAGCGGTACCGGCCTGAGGAGCGGGGTTGCCAGCCTGCTGGGCTGCTTGAGCAGCAGGAATACCGTTGGTCTGGAGGTCGAGCTGGCCGTTGCCCTGACCCGATGCGAGGGCCTGAGCGGCGGCGAAGGCGGCTTGGGGAGTACCAGCAGGTTGGCCGGGGAGAGTAGGTCCGTTGCTCTGGACACCACCAGCAACACCAGTCTGGTCACAGACCTGAGGACGGACGGCCTGGGAGCTGGAGCCGGTGGAGGCCATGTAAGCATCGATGTTGGGAAGAACGTTGGTGCAGCGGTTCTGGTTGATCAGATCGATGTTGTTGGCAGCGGCCTTGCCCTGGACGGACATGATTTGGAGCTTGTCGACAACATCCTGGAAAGCACCACCGGTGGCGAGGGTAGAGTTGGCAGCCTGGACGTTGGGCATCTGGCCGTTGGCGGCATCGATAATGGCCTTGTGGTTCAGCTCATCGACCTCAGCATTGTAAGCAACGAGAGCAGCCTGCTTGAAAGCAGCGTTGTTCTGAATGCTGGCACCAGTGTTCAGGAAGTTAGAGACCATCGATGTGTCGGCCATCCAGTTGGAGACAGCGGTGGCGAGGTCACCAGCGGTAGGGGTCTGACCGTTGGTAGCGCTGTTGGCACCGAGACCAGTAGGAGTGTTCTGGGTTCCCTGCTGCTGAGTCTGGCCATTTCCTGCCTGCTGAGTCGCACCACCCTGCTGAGTCGCACCACCCTGCTGAGTAGCACCACCCTGCTGCTGCTGCGCCTGCTGGTTGCCGCCGCGGTTGTTGCCATTGCCTTGCTGGGCGAAGGGAGCGGCAAGGACTGCGGAGGAGAGGAGAGAGGCGACGAGAATGTACTTCATGTTGGATGTAATATGTCGGATCAACCGAATTGGATATTAGATACTCAAGTAGGGAGTGCTTAGAAAAGAAGGAAAATGGAAGATGCTGAAATAGAAAGTATTGGCCTGGTAATGAATGAGGAACCTGTCCGATGATGAGATGATGGGTGCAGACCGACGAGGTATTTGTACTGGCTGAATACTGGAAGGCGCGCCGTTGCTCAAACGCATAAACACCCCGTAGAAGCACATTCGTCGTAACAGCCTGGGCAGCGATCTGGAACGGAGCCGTTTGCGAAGACTTGGCATCTATTCTGGATGGAGACAAACAATTGCTTGACCTGACGGTATCGTAGTGTGCCAGGCAATGCGCCAGGCGACCTCCGTGGTGCCGAAGACTAGCAGTCACTGTGTGCTGAGGCTGAATTTCCAGACACATTTCAGTGTCCCGCTGGGTATACCCAGCCCAAACAGTGACTGCAGCTGCCGAACAGGTTTGGTGTTCCGATGTCATTGTTTTGGTGGCGTCTGAGGATCAGTTTCGTCTGTCTTGGCGCGCGAAGCTTGCCGGAGATCATCAAGTCTTGTCTCGAACCTTAGCCTCGCCTGATGGCCAGTGCGCATTGCAAAATGGACTGTCAGATTTTCCACCTCCGAGGAGCCGCTGGGGATTCGCTCTCGACCCTGGATGTCATTGCAGACGTCGTATGCTGCACAATGCGCAAGGAACAAACTTTGTTGTAAGAGGCGCAAACGCGAGAGCCCGCGAAGAACCTCAGGATCGTTTCATACGCTTCTAGAGTGATTGTCACCCGAACGAGATGCTTTTTGGAGCCATGCGAGCATTCGCGAGAAAGATGAGAATATCCGGTGCGGTGTGACTGTATTGCGATGTGTGCAAGGTAGCGAAGTTGTTACGGAATTCATTTGGTGTCGAATGCGACGGCGGGTGCGATGTTTGAGGTATTTCCCCGCTGTCATGCTTGTCAATATGAAAGTATGCCGTGCGATACGAGGTGTCAGTCGTTGCTAAGGACAAAACGCGATTTCCGATCGCGATTGAGCTTCAGACGAGGGGCATGAGGTGGTGACAGACCCTGGACAATGTTGAGAAGATCGATCGAAGAGTGCATAACGCATGGCAGTAAGCTTGTCTTGCTGATAGCAAAGACGCCGCAAACAAAGTCTGGTGCTCTACATTCGACCCTCCTCCCTAGTTGGTGGGGAAGGCTTCATTTTGATGCCATGTCTGCCTCTAGCATCTTTGACATCGGCACCTCCGCTCCCTCCGCTCGTTCTTCGGACCAACCGCTCCATTCGGCACCGCTCTGTGTGGGGTCCATTTGGGTTTCGATTTTGCGTACGATACGAGCCGGATTGCCCGCCACAACGGTAAAGTCGGGGACGTTCTTCGTCACAACACTTCCGGCACCAACGACACAGCCTCTGCCTATCGTGACACCAGGCAGAATCATCGCGTTTCCTCCGATCCAACAGTCTTGCCCAACGTGGATCTCTTTGCCGAGTTCAGGACCACGGGTTCCCTGGCGGATGACTGGATCAAGCGGATGTGTGCCAGAGTAGAACGAAACATTGGGACCGACAAGTGTACGGTCGCCAATGGTAATCGAACAGGTGTCCAAGAAGACTGAGTTGAAGTTGATGAAAACGTTCTTGCCGAGACGGACATTGTAGCCGTAGTCCATAGCCAGCGGAGGTTCGATCCAAGGGTCGTCCTCGAACAACGCATCGTCTTCCTCCGGCGTCGCAGCTTGTGGCGGCAGCGGTGCCTTGTCCTGAATGATGCTGTTGGCAGCATCAGAGAGAGTAACTCCTGCGAGACGTGGTGGGTCGTGGACTCACTCTCTGAACAGCTCAGTCAACTTGCGGCGTGGAACTTCTCCAGCGTTGGTGTAACGGGCACATGCATGTTTGCAACGCGCTCGTTCTGCAATGAGCTCAGGGGTGAACGCTGTGTAGAGCTCACCACGAGCCATGCGTTGCTTGTTCTCTGAGAGGGTCATATCGTGGCTGAAAGTTTCGCCTCAGCGTGAAGTAGGAGAGAGCGACTTGTTTATCAGGCTCAAGGTGGAAGCCACCGGTCCGAGACCGTACCTATCAGATGCAGCCTGAGGTTCCACATGGTGAACGTAGCAAGTGCGGACAGTTATGGTGGGGTGCAAGGGCAACCGCGGCAACCTCGTGTGTTATGTAAGAAGTCTTGGCGAGCTACAACATAAGTAGTTAGCCGCAATGAGATCATGCGCGGTGTTCGCGAACGCGTGTGAACAATGGAGGGATAGCCCTTGCACTCTTGATATTGTTCAGCATAGTTTGCATATATCTGCGTTCCTTTACTGCGCTTCTGCGTCCTAATCTGAGCATGCCGTAGGCTTCTTATCCCTTTCCTCCTGCCGCTTCACCCTCAAATCCTCTGTAAACATGGCCTCGAACGGATCAGCAACGGTTGCAGTACACGACAACATCTCGCTCCCTGTGAACCGCCCAGCACGACAGGGCGAGTGGACACCGGAGCTTGATGCCAGCTTGCGTGCACAAGAATCTTCGCACATCCAGGTCAAGCCTGCGAACCATGTGCCTCCCGAGTATTTTCCAAGTGGAAAGCGCTCACTAGCCGGCATAGGGCTGCGCGCCTTCTTCCTAGGCAACGCTGCAGTTGTTGGCTTCTTTTTCGCGGCGCAGCTCGTGTACTATGGCAGCCACCTCTGGCGGCCCTTCCTCTTCCTAGGCACGCTCTCTGTGTTCCATTTTCTCGAATTCTACACGACTGCGGCTTACAATACCCCGGACGCAAAGATCAGCTCATTCCTGCTTACGAACGGCGCTCACTACCGCATCGCACATACTGTCGCCTTCGTCGAAACCATAGTCACGTCGTACTTCTTCCCCGAGTGGCAGATAAAAGCCCACCTCCCGGTCGTCATACTTGCAGGTATAGTTTTGGTACTGGTGGGACAGGTGGTGAGGAGCACTGCCATGGCGCAGGCGGGCACAAACTTCAACCATCAGGTCCAGTCGAAAAAGAATGACGGTCACGAGCTAGTCACTCGTGGCTTGTACTCTTGCTTCCGTCACCCATCGTATTTTGGGTTCTTCTGGTGGGGTATTGGGACTCAGTTGATGATTGGCAACACCGTGTGCGCTCTCGGCTACGCCTACGTGCTGTGGTACTTCTTCAAGAAGCGAATCACTCGTATGTACACAACAACACCATCGATCTGACATCGTTTTGCTAACAATTCGCAGACGAAGAAGGACACCTTGTTCAGTTCTTCGGGAAGGACTACGAGACATATCGAGCGAATACACGAACGTGGATACCTTTCATATAACGACATTCAAGGCTAGCGATGGAGTCATGATACGCCATTGTGGCGAGGGCAGCTACAACAAGCGCAACGATCACGCATTCTCGGTCAATGCCAGCATGAATCATATGGAGCGATTCCAATCAATCGGTTATCTCTCGCCATAATCACTTCCTGTGTTGTCTTCTCTCACCTGCCGCTAATCCGCGAGATGAGTTCAAATTTCTCTCACTTGTCCACTCTGACAAAGCTACCTACTTTCGAGCTTCAACTCCCCTTCACCCCCTCGTCTTCTCGGTCAGCCACCAATTGCCTAACCCTTGATCATTCACATCTCTCAGCATCGTGCTCGACGTTGATACTTCGACCGACGCGGCCATGACTCCCGATCGCCCGACTCGCGTACAGCTCGCGTGCTCCAGCCGCTCCTCCAAGCGCGTTCGGCTCGGCCTCTCGAAGATCAATGACAAAGGCCAGTGGTACGAGCTATGGTACACCTGGCGCTCGTACACAGGTCTTAGGAGCGACGGAGACGTCACAGAGAAAACTCACGAATACAGCCAGGCCGAAGGTGGTGTCAAGGTCAACCAGACCCTTTTCCCTCTCGATGAGAGCACGCTGCCAGTCGAGCTGAAGGACAATCCATGCGGTACATGGAAAGCGTTTGGAAGAGAGCTGTGGCTCAAGCGCTTCGGACCCAACATGCTAATCGTATTACCGAATCTAATAATACTAGCACAAAGTGTGCTGCTCCCGCTCTCATTCCCCCTGGACTGCGCAGATCCTTGTGATGAGACACTGTACGCTCGCTGCTGAATTTGGAACGAGATACTGAAGCTGCGCGTGAGTTGATGAGCAGGTCCGGGACGAGTTAGATGTCATTTCTTAGGAGACTGTGCAATTGGTAGCGAGGCAATGAGATACGTGACGAAGGTGAGACCGTACGGTACGGAAACAGCATGATGAGAAGGAGAGCACGTGATGTATTCGGCATCCATTCACATGGGACTCTGAACTACTATTGGGCTTCTTAGACCGCTATCAAAGTGAACTTCGAGCCCAACTTCTTGCCTAAGAGTGGCGCTGGCATCTTCGCTCCATTCAGCTGCTCCTTTGTATACAAACGCAACCACACCGCATCCCCATTCGCCCTCTCCAGCGCGATCCTGACATCCGGCCGCGTGAGGACCGGGTCCAGCATATCCAGCAGCTCCTCGAACTGCTCGTCTCGCAGATTGACATGCGCCACGATTGCGCGAAGACACACGACTAGGGCGTCCCAGATCATGCGCGAGGGCGTGGAAGTATATAGTTCCGGGTTGCCAGCCTCCGTGTTGGCAGGCTCGATGCTGAGATCCTCAAATCGTGTTTCGACGTCTCTGATCTTGAGACCGCCTTGAGATACGCCGCCACTCCGAGGCCCAGCCTTGCCTTGCGGTCTCTTAGCACCGCTTGCCTTTGTTCTCGCCTCCACGAGTCTGAGCGCGGGAAACGCGGCTTCGATCCGACTGCGCATAAACCCGCCCGCGTGCTCGCACATTACCGCAATAACGTCCAGTGTCCCCGCCACGATATACGCTTCGCTGTCCTGCAGCCTTGGCAGTAGAATCGGCCACAGCGTGTTGATCAGCGGCAGGAAACTGTTCTCGTGGCTTGCGAGCGCGGGAATGGTGGTGCGTAGCAGTGCAAGCAAGGAGGTGCGGAGTGATGGCGATTGAGAGGGGAGGTAGTGCTGTGTAAGCTCTGCGATTTTCAGGAGGAGGGCGAAGGTACGGGGTGCTGGGGGAGGAAGGTCGGGTTGTTCGGGGGCGGGCTGTTCGTCTGCGTCCTTGTCCTTGTCCTTGTCATCAGCCCAGGGTTTCTCGGGGAATGGTGTTGGGACCTCGTTGGCGGCTTCGTGAACGCGGCGCGCTCTGTCTGCTTTCATCTGCGTGAGTGTCTCAACGACGGCGGACATGGGGTCACCAGGCGCCTGGATCGAATGCTTGGACTTCGATTGTTCGAGGAGCTGCGGCGCTTTGACACCCTCTTCTGCCATGCCTTTGAGCACAGAGAAGAGCAATTCGACGAGCGAGGGGTAGCCGTGGTACCGCTCGAGCGCTTCGAAGATGCTGCCGACAAGGTCGTCCAGGTAGGGAAGCAGCGACGGGCCGCACAGCCGCATCATCATGAGCAGAACCTGCGGTGCCTGGGGCGAGACATCGCCGACTGCAAGCTTCAGGCCCACCGCGTTGACGATATAGTCGACATTGTCGACGACAAGGTCACGAGCGTTGGAGTAGCCGGACGCGGAGGATACGATGTTCAAACAGGTGATTGCGTGCTCGCGGAGAGCTGGGTTGGGACTGCCGAGTTGGTGCAGGATGGGGTATAGGACTTCGCCCAGCTCGGCGCGGAATTCTGTGCGATAGCGTGTTGCTTGTAGAGCCACGGTCTCCAGAGCTAGCGCATAGAAGTGCCAGGGAAGGGTCGCAGCGGGATCTCGTTCAGTAAGAAGCATGACAGAATGCGAGTAGAGGTCGTCCAATAGCTCCTCCCGCGGGTTCGACGAACCGGTATCGAGGAAGTCATCAAACGACGGGTAGTTGATCGTCAGATCTCTTATGAGGTTGACGGACATCCAGTAGCTCGCTAGCTGCGTTTCCTCGGTACCTGTGCTGATGCATCGCATCAGATCTTGCACCAGATTTAGCGCAGAATTCGATTTCGCCAGCTGCGACAATAACAACGTGAACTCTGCCATGAGATCTTGTTGGCCCTTGAGCCGCAGCTGCAACGGCTGGAAGGATGACTGCCGACTAGGACCTAAGATTAGGCCAGTTTCCATCGA
The DNA here is from genome assembly GCA_011058865.1 of Didymella keratinophila. NCBI lineage: Eukaryota > Fungi > Ascomycota > Dothideomycetes > Pleosporales > Didymellaceae > Didymella > Didymella keratinophila. The sequence goes on along the minus strand of SWKW01000160.1, from coordinate 66,676 downwards.
AGTGCCTACGCCGCCAGACCCAAGCTCTTCCAGGCCCTTTGAATCAGCAATGACCGCCGAGACGCCATCTCTCAGGCCGTCTGCCAAGCGATCGTCAATGATCGATGAGTCTTGTCCGAGGAGACGTAGAGTGACCGAGATCTGATGGATAATGAGACGGCGTTTGCTATCGTCTTTCGACTGCATGATCCGTGGAAACGAGACCACCCAATCGTGGAGGCTCTCGCGAAGTAAATCAGCGAGCTGCTGATCAGCCAAAAGTATAATTCTCAGCTCATCTTCCACTGTGTCGTTCGCCCCATCTCGTCCAGCCAGGCTGATGACTGTTTCGATGCTCATGCTGGTGCTTTCTGCGAGTGACCGGCGACAGTCTTGTATGACGCACAAACACAACTTGAGCAGTGCCCTGCGCACCTCTGACTTGTCGTGGTTCCGCATTTTGTAGATGTTCGCAAGAGCAATCTTGATCTGAGAAGATGTGGCCTGCAGCCATGACTTCGAGCGCAGCACTTGCTTGTCGTTGGTCGCATCTTCTCCGGTGGTGGCATCAGGTAGCTCTGCCGTATTGCGATCGCTCAAGAGGCGCGTGAAGAGCTGTGTCAGCACGTCAAGGCTCTGCTCGATGGTTCGATAGCCAGCTTTGTTGGTGCTGCCGGGTGTCAAGACCTTGGTGAGTGAAGACACCATTTTGGGAAGAAAGCTGGCTAACGCATCAACATCGACAATCGCAGCGCTCAAAGCCTTGACTACGTGGATAGCTGCGAACTTGATGCTGTTCGAGCTGCTTTCAACGAGGCTGTCTAAGGTGATCAGAACGGCTTCACCGAGGGGTGGTATGCTGTTTGTGGCAGTGAGCGCTTCTCTGCCAGACCTTGTGCGTGCGCCTTCAATGAGGAGTTCACCCATACACTTGAACGCCAACGTTTGCAACTCTTCCGACGTAGCATCAATGCCGTTCTCTGCAGACGATGGCTTGGCCAGGAAAGTGAACAAGATCAAAAGTTGCCCAGATAGTGCAGGCTCAAGGCCACCGCCCCAGCCTGAGCGTAGCAGTACTGAGATACACTCCAGGCAAAGCTCGAGGGCGCGCACAGAGACCTGCCGCGAGAGCCTGAGGACTTGGGAGATGGGTACAAAGGCATACTCGGCAAGCTTAGCATCGAGTGCGCGAGGCTTTGTGGTGATGTCAATCAGAGTTTTGAGTAAATTAGTGAGTGCCTGGACCAATTCGCGCTTCGCGTTCGGTCGCTGGGCTAAGGTCGCCGTGACTTGCAGGACCTCGATACATGGTTGCTTCAACTGTTGAAATTGGTGAGTGGGCATTGAGATGGTCTCATTATATACGGCACTCACTCGTTGAAACGTCTGTTGTCTCTCCATCTTGCCGCTTTCCGGTGTATAATGCGGCTCGCCTGGTGGAGCATGGAGAGAAGTGTTTGTGTGAAGATGAATATCTCAGAATCGAGACCAGAGGTTCATCGTTGAGCTAGCATGACCAACCGAATTCAGCCAGTCGATTTTCCTCCGCCTTCAAGAAGTGATCGCATGTGATGCCAGGTGACGACGAAGCTGCGCGAGGTGAGGTGAAAGGTCGGAGCTCGGAGCGGAGCTCTGGCGGGCAGGCGCGTCCATGTGGTTGCTAGCGCGTCACGCTTGTGCGGAAACAGCTCCCCTCGATGGTCTCTCACCGAGTAAAGGCATCATCACCACCGCACGCGCCGAGGAACCAGTCAAGGCGCGTCGCGATCGATCGCCCTGCAGCCTGCCAATTCATCTACACCACACCGGCGCATCGCAACACGTAGTAGTCAACGCATCGGACTATTTACTCACGCGCAACACGCGACATGGCTCCACGCAGCCGGCGCAGCGCTGCCGCCGCGGTCGAGGTGGTCGAGGAAGAGGCGCCCGAAGTCGCGCGGGAGGAGGAGGAAGAGGGAGAGGAAGAAGCGCAGGGCGGCGTCCGGCCGCTGAAGTTCAAGCAGCCGCTGGTCGGGCGGCCCGGGAAGCAGATCAGCGTGGGCGACCTGCTGTCGCGTCTCGAGACGCTGCTGAATGAGCTGCGCACAATCGACCAGGAGGAGGCGCATCGCGAGTCGCTCGAGCCCGTCGCGGCCGAACTGGTCAGCCCGAGCCTGCTGCAGCACAAGGATGTCGGCGTGCGCGCGTGGACGTGCTGCTGTCTGGTCGACATGCTCAAGCTGTTCGCCCCAGATGCGCCGTATCCCGCGAAGAACCTGAAGGTACTACCACAAACATGCGGCTATGTAGCCAACGCTGATACCGTCCTCTAGGAAATCTTCTCCGTCATCATCACCAAACTCCTCCCCCTCCTCGCCGACCCCTCGCATCCCTACAACAGCCAGCACATGTACGTCCTGCGCTCGCTCGCCGAGTGGAAGAGCATACTGCTCATCAACGACCTCCCCGGCGCCGATGCCCTCACCACCGCCCTCTTCACCACATGCTTCGACGTCCTCTCAGGGCCGTCCAAGAGCGACAGCGCCGACGAGCTGAGCAAGAACGTCGAGCACAACATGACCGAGGTCCTGTCCACCATAATAGACGAGGCGGGCGCTGTGCCGCACGACGTCGTCGACATCATCGTCGCGCAGTTCCTCTGGGCAGATCCCATCACCTTAGGCAGCTCCAAGGGCAAGAAGAGCGCGCCAATCGACGCGAAACAGACAACGTTGCGCCGGAAGGAGGCGCCACCCGCGTACAACATGGCCAAGAGCGTGTGCAACAACAACCAGGACAAGATGGCCCGACTGGTCGGCAACTACTTCAGCTCTGTCATCGTCGACTTCACAAACTCTGGGCCGTCGTTCAAGCGACGAGCCGGAAGTGAGGACCCTGGTGAAGATGGCGTCAAGGGCCCGTCTGACGAGGACATCCACGAGGCGAGGAAGGCACATAGGCTCTTGAGGGAGTTGTGGAAATGCGCTCCAGGCGTGCTGCAGGACATCATCCAGCATCTTGTCGACGAGCTCGGCACCGAGAATGTGCAGCTCCGTCAGCTAGCGACTGAGACTTTAGGAGACATGATTTCAGGTATTGGCGCAGCAGGACCTCCTCCGCCACCGCAGCTGGACCCAGTTGCATACCCATCGCAGAGTCTTTCTCGCTCCGATGCGGACAGACCGTTCGACTTCCTCACCACGCCGACCTCCATCAACTCCTTTCCTACACAGCACCCTGTCGCCTATCACTCGTTTTTGCAGCGCAAGAACGACAAGTCTCCTATCATTCGAGCTTCTTGGACGACCGCTATCGGTCGCATCCTAACAACGTCCGCTGGCGGCATCGGGCTAGACCCTGAAGAGGAGCAAAGTCTGCTCAAGTCGTTTGCCGAGTGCTTGATCGACAGTGACGAGAGAGTGCGACTGGTCGCAGTCAAGGCTGTCGAGCTGTTCAGTTTCGACGACATTGTTCGCAAGCTCGGTAGCAATGGCGGAATGTCAGACAGTGGCTCAATTCTTTCCAATCTTGCGGATCGAGTCAAAGACAAGAAGAGCATCATCCACTCGGCGACCACGGGGCTGCTGGGCCGCATCTGGGGCGTAGCTTCTGGTGCGATCGCGGAGGGAGACGAATCTGTCAATAATCTACTAGGCTCAATCCCTTCGAGGATACTGGAAGCGTACTACGTGAACGACAAGGACATCAACCTCCAAATCGAACTGGCGTTGTACGAGTCTCTGTTGCCACTTGGGTACCCGCCGATGAAGCCGCGAGCGGCAACAAACGGTGCGTCGCAAGTAGTAAAGGACAGTCAAACGAACGGCGATCAAAGCTACACTGAGGCTGAGCTGGACAGGCTCCGCACCGAGCGGCTGCTCGTCTTAGTCCGTGGTCTCAGCGCAAAAGCTAAGGCTGTTTTCAACGCGAAACAACAAGGCCAAGCTAACAACGTGGGATACATGGAACGTTTTCTCCAGCTTTGCGAGCAGTATAATGGTGGAGTCGCTAGCAAAGAAGGCAAGGATGCCAAACAGACATTGGCTAAATTCATCGCCTTCTATGCCCAGCAGTTCCCCGAAACGACAAAGACCACCGAAGACCTGTGGAAATTCGCCAAGACACATGATCGTCGTGCGTATGCCTTGATCCGCTTTTGTATCGATCCAGCGAGCGACTATCGCAGGGTCTTCAAGTCAATCGTAAAGTTCAGTCCGTTCCAATCCAACATTCGTTCTAACCATCAAACAGAAAGAACTACGCAAGCGCATCGAAGATGGGCCTGGAGCTTCGCTACTAGAGGTGTTGAATCCTCTGTTGTACCGATGCGCTTTCCTTTCATACAACAAGAGCCACGTTTCTGCCGTCATTGAATACACGCGGACAGACGACAAAGGCCTCGGCGCCACAGCGCACGAGCTGCTGAAGTCAATCTCCCTAACGCACCCGAAAGTGTTCTCCACTCATGTCAAGGATCTCTGCAAGACTCTGGAGAACGAGGCACCTACAGCGAAGTCGCCCAACCCTCCGGGTGCCGTCGAGGATCTGAAGGCGTGCGCAGCTTTCGCGAAGAAGTTCCCTAGCGACATTCCGATGAATGCGAAAGATGGGCGCAAGCTGGTACAAAGCTTCCTAAACTTTGCGCAATATGGCACCCCCGCGCAAGCAGCGAAGCATGCTGTTACGATCATCGTGCACAGCGACAACAAGAAAGAATTGCACGCCAAGGAAATACTAGACAAGAGCATCAAAGGCTTCAAGTACAATGGTGATCACTGGCTGACGAAGCTTGCTGCGCTCAGTCAGCTAGTGTTGCTTGCTCAGGCTGAGTGTGAGGACAACATGGACGCTATCATTGAGATCGCAATCAGCAAGGTCCTCCATGAACCACATCTGGCTGCTGAGGAGGCCGATGCTGAATGGATGGAGACACCGGATGATGACATCATGGGCAGGACGTGGGCGTTGAAGATCCTCATCAATCGCCTGCGCTCCCTTCCGTCCGAAGCCGACCTCGATGAGGCTGCGACAAGCACATACGCCTTGCTCAATCGTCTAGTCAGAGACAATGGCGAGGCATCGGAGTCCAATGATACTCCTGCGGGACACAAGTCACGCCAAAGACTTTTGGCAGCAAATGCTTTGCTCAAGCTGTCGACCAGCAAGCGTTTGGATGCCCTCCTAAAGCCCGCAGACTTCGTGCAACTGGCCCTTGTCACCCATGACCCCTGCGCTCATGTCCGTAGACTCTTTGCGGAGAAGCTGATGAAGTACCTTGGGCAGAACCGACTTCCACCCCGGTTCTACACGATCCTGTTCTTCTTTGCTCACGAGCCCGAGCGGAGCGTCAAGGACAGCACACTCACTTGGATTCGATCTCGCCGCGCGGCCTTCGCAGCACGGAAGGAGACTGTTCTCGAGACGGTATTCTCTCGACTTCTCAGCCTACTGGCCCATCATCCTGACTTCGACACCGAACCAGAGACACTCAAACTCATGTCTGAGTACATCCTGTACTACCTCAAATGCGTCGCCACAGAAGAAAACCTCTCCCTCATCTTCCACGTCGCCCAACGCGTCAAGGGCGTGGCTGACAACATCGCCCCTTCGAAGCAAGCAGATGAGAATCTGTACGTCCTGTCAGATCTCTCCCAAGCACTCATCCGCTCGTGGGAAGAGCAGAACAACTGGACCATGCAATCGTGGCCCGGCAAGATGCGACTGCCCTCTGGCATTTTCCGCGCCCTCGAGTCGCACGAGCGCGCCCAGGAAATCGCCAAGAGAACATGGATCGACGAAGACCTCGTCGAGGAACTGGACCCATTGGTGCGCAAAGCGATCCGCAACAAGAAACGAAAAGCCGCCGATGGCGCCGAGAGCACTCGTAAGAAGAAGCCAAAGGGCGACAGGCCGAAAAAGGAGAAGAAAGAAAGGCCGATTAAGACACCAAAGAAGAAGCGAGCTACTAGCGATGACGATGAGGAAAGCGATGATGGGCAGCTTAGGCCTGAGACTGAGCCGAAGAGGAAGAGCGGGCGCAAGAGCAACGTCAGTAAGAGCTATATTGAAGTCAGCAGCGACGACGAGGCTGCGGATGCCGGCGCAGATCCTGTTGAGCAAGTCGAGGAACAAGATGAGGCGGAAGAAGAAGACGAAGCAAGAGAATCTTCGCCCGCCGAAGAGGACGTCGAGATGGCAGAAGCCGAAGACCCGGAGCCCGACGCAGAGGATCCCGATGAAGAAGCGGAAGACGAGGCCGAAGCTGAAGCATCGCCAGAGCCAGAGCCAGAGCCGCCCAGAAGGGGAGCACGAGGACGGGCAGCCAAGACAACGGCAGCAGAGAAGCCCTCGCCCGTAACGCAGAAACGCAAGACCGCCACGCCGGCAAAGACTGCGACACCTGCGAAGACAGCTTCGGCCAAGACAACGCCGGCGAAGGCAACACCGGCGAAGGTCTCCAAGGCTGCTAAACCTGTCGCAAAGGGCAAGGCAAAAATCAATGGTGCAGCGAAAGAGACCAGCAGTCCCACGACCAACGGGACGAGCACCAGAAGAAGCGCCAGGACTAGGAGCTGAGCGTTCGATACATGATGCGGCTCTCCGCTATTTCCACTGACTGCTATTTCCGCCGTTCGTATACAGGTCCTCAGGTAATATGTATATGGGTGGGGTTTAGCGTTATTGTGTGAATCTGAGTCTTTCCCCATAGTCCAGCGTTCTGTTTCTTGGAGCAAAAGTGAGCAAACAAACACGCATGCAGGATAGATATCTACGACCGATGTGTAGGATGCAATTTACGTGTCATTTACTTGAAAGGGTGCTTTCGGTCATCTAGTGCTTTGGTAGGAGTACGCATCTCATTACGTCGCTACCAAGCTTCAGCATATCACCTCGGAAACCAAAGTGCACGCACGCACGCATTGTCCCAACGAGCATATACACCCTTGAATTATCCGAGTACCTCCACGCCACCGCTGTTCCATCCGCTGCACGATCACCCACCGCCGTCCTCGCCCATTTACAACTACTATTGCCCGCCTCCACAGCCCACACACGCAACCTTTCTCCCAAGCTACACGTTGCCGCAACCATGGCGAGGCTGAGTTTGCATTCGGTGAACAAGATTAATGATGGCAGTTCGGACAGTGATTAGATGTTTGAGTGGAGAATGGGACGGAGAAATGAGAATTAGGAATGAGGGACGGCGGGAAGGGAGATGAGGAAGTAAGATGGGAAAGGTTGGATGCGTTAGGGTTTTGAATATTCGTGGGGAGTAGATCGCGGGCGTGCGCCCATGTATTTACACCATGTGTTCGTAGAGTAGCGGAGCTAGTGACCCAGCAACCTAAACCCTCACTAACACATCGCCCACTCCGTCCGCACACTCGCCATTTCACGCCAGTTCATCATCGCCACCACCCCAGTCCCCACGCCCACACTCATCCCCCGCCGTACTCGTCGATCCACCCACCGCGCTCCTCCCACCGCGCCGCTCAATCGGCTCATGAGACACTGCCGGGCCGGGTGATCTGCACATCGACGTAGTCGCTGGAGGAGAAGTCGCCGGGGAAGATGCAGCGGCAAGAGTGGATGGTGGGAGGGGAGAAGCCCAGGTGGTCTGTTTGAAGACCTCACTTGCTTCGCTGAGGATGGAGAGGACAGCGTTGATTCCTGCTGTGGGTTGACTTGCTACGGGCGCAGACGTGAGAGGCGCAGATGCTGGAGGTGAAGTTGCAGGTGGGCACGCATTCACCTGCACGGCTGGCGGTGTGCAGGAGATCTTTGGCTCCACGATGTGTGCGATGGCGTCTTTGATCACAGCTTGGACTCCGGCTTTTAGGCAAATGATGTCGCCTTCCTTGGCGCATGTTGATGAAGGAGTTGGTGCCGGACCCGCAGTCCAGGTACACGTATTCGTTGTTGAGCATGGCACCGGCTTGCCGTCTCGCGTCACGATGTTGGCTTGACCGCTCGATATCTCCGCCCACAGAGCGCCGCTGGCGGCCGGTACGCATACCGTAGCACCGTCGCGACAGAGAGATCCAGTCGTGGCGACAGGTAGTGCGGTTGGGGGCGGTGTGATGGTGGCTGAAGGTGGTTCAGTGGAGTGGGATGCGAACATGCCCCATCCGAGGGAATGACTGAAAGTAAGAGACGAGGAGGTCTGTGGCGTAGCTTGCGGCGGAGCAGGTGCTGGAGTCGATTGTGAAGCTATTGCAGGGATGGTCACTATCAAGAACTTCGTCAGGGATGAGGAGCTAGAAAATGAAAAGATCAAGCCGACCGACGAAAATGTGGAGGACGGAGGGATCGAGACTGCTGTCAGTGTTGAGGACTTTACCAGACTCGAGGTGGTTGCAGTCGACGCTGGAGCTGTTGGCTCACCGGGCGGACACGGCATCGTTGACCCACCCATGTAAGTATGTCCATTCAGAACTACACCTCCGAAGGCAATACCTGCGGAAGTAATACAGACGGGACCGTTTGGTTGGATTATTGTGGAAGTGATCGGGGCCTGAGTAGTCGAAGGTGCGTATATATCCAACGACAACTTCTGCGCAGTCGTGGTAGGCGCAGCCGTAGGACCAGCGATCATCGTAAACGGCGAGCCTGTGAAACGCGGCGGAGGCGTGCATGTCGACATGTCATTAGCATATGTGGCAACTGGGATGAAGGTACCGTCTCCCATGAGGTCCATCATGAGTATACATGCCGTTGTGTTGTCGTCGCTGGCCGTACCATCGTTGGAAGGCAGCCTTGCATTCAAGGTTGGGGTCGCAGACACGTAGGTAGTAGTAGTCAGGAATATCGTGATCTCGTTGCCGACTGCATTGGGTGCAGGTGATGTCGCTTGCACGGTAGTTGTTCGTATCTGTGTAGTGTGTATGGTGCGGATTCGCGAGATAGAATCGAGAGCTGTACTTACGGTCGAGCTTGATAGTCTAGACCCGGATGCAGAGCCAGAAACATAGACCGTCGATGAATTTGTCGGCACCGGATTGTTTGAAGACGCAATCGAAGAGTCGGGAATGTTTCCCGCGGCAGGCATAGTCATGTCGCTCCTGCCAGCGCAGCTCAGGTCTTTAATTCGTGGCTGGTAAGTCTTCGTGTCCAGAAGACCCCAGTCCGGCTGTTTAGGCTCGGAGTCTTGGAGCAACTCGAACCAGAACGTATTGTACTTGCCAAAGACCTGACAACCTACATCGTTCCAGTATCTTTGATAGTTAATAGGGCTGGCAACAGCTCCGTTAAGACTGGTGCCGTTGATAGGCCAGCCAATCTCAGAGATCCAGACCGGGGTATCGCCTGCGCGTTTCTGTGTGTCTTTCAGGATCGCCATAAACGTCGCATTTGCCTCATCGATGGAATTCCCTTCCCAGTAAGGATACGCTGTCATGCCGATGAAGTCACTATCGGACATGACGGCGTAGGCTGAAGTGTCAGTGTGTCCAATGGGCCTGCCCTCCATGAACTTACCCCATGGAGCCGCTTTGACCTTTTCTCGAACCCTCTGGATTGTCAGTCGAAGATTGTCAGGGCCGGCGCCAGGCTGCCCAGCCTGCTGGTTAGTGAAGCGGTAGACGTCCTCGTTACCCACAGAAAGACCAATGACGAGATCTGCGAGCGACTGGCCGTACTTGTCGAAGGCCTTGCCCAATGCATTAAGCTCGTTATTTACCTGGACGTCGTTCGGCTGGCCAGTTGCGTCGGGTGATACCCACATGCCAAGTAGTAGGTTGGTGCCGGTGTCGATGGCTGCCTGGAACGCCTCTGTAGGGTCATCATTCGTGCCGGCGGTGATACATGTATACAAACGCGCGCTGTCAAATTGTAGGGTGTGTTAGTAAGGTTCTTCGCCAGCTCAAAGCCATGGTGGAAGTCGGCATATCTCTTAACGTTGGCTTGCTCGCCCCAGAAGGCGCCGTAGTTGAAGCCGGTGTAGATCCTGGCTGCGGCAGACTCGAAGATGTTTGCCAGTAGAAAAATGGACGCGAACTTCATCTTCATGTTTATTCGTGCAGGGACAAGACCCAGCAGCGCTGTATCACGGCTTATATGGCTTTGCTTGACCACAGTCCGCTCATGCATTGAAGCACCCGTCACACTCATGGACGTGAAGACGCAGGCGTGACATTGTACATTGTGAGCATATTGCCACTTTGAAAGTGACTGTAGGCACTAGCACTGGAGGTTTGAGTCAAGCATTGACAAGCTTTGGTGTTGTTGACGCGTGGAGAGGTGATGGTAAGGTCGACGCGATGTGGAGAGCTGATGATCGCTGTGGCTGTGATTGGCTCCCACAGCTGCCGGAGACGCCGCACAGGTCCCCGACCGGAGCGCTGTGCGATGATCGGACTAGCCCAGCGTCATCAGAATAAAAAGTGCCGGCGAGCTTCGAAGATGCACCACGCCCGCCACCATGTCTCTCGCCCGTCTTGGAGGAGCGCTTTCGCGCGCAAAGTGCTCGCCCCGCCCGCAATGGCAGGCTGCGTATGACAAACCACTCAATGGACATGGCACAGAGCTGATTGATGTTGTAGACGCGCCCTCTCGACCTCGACCCTCCGCGCCGCCAAAGCCGACAATGAGCTCAACTCGGTCTCGAAGCACATCACACAGCCCAAGTCGCAGGGCGCCTCGCAGGCCATGCTGTACGCGACAGGCATGAGCGAGTCTGACATGAACAAGGCGCAAGTCGGCATCAGTTCTGTCTGGTACAGCGGCAACCCCTGCAATATGCACCTGATGGACCTCAACCACAAGGTCAAGGAGGGCGTCGAGCGCGCAGGCCTGCTGGGCATGCAGTTCAACACCATCGGTGTGAGCGACGGCATCTCCATGGGCACCAAGGGCATGCGCTACTCGCTGCAGTCGCGCGAGATCATCGCCGACTCGATCGAGACGGTCATGGGTGGCCAGTGGTACGACGCCAACATCTCCATCCCCGGCTGCGACAAGAACATGCCCGGTGTCATCATGGCCATGGGTCGCGTCAACCGCCCCTCGCTGATGGTTTACGGTGGCACCATCCAGCCTGGGTGCGCCAAGTCACTCAACGACCAGAGCATCGACATCGTCTCGGCCTTCCAAGCGTACGGCCAGTTCATCACCGGCGAGATCACAGAGGACCAGCGCTTCGACATCATCCGCCACGCCTGCAACGGCCAGGGCGCCTGCGGAGGCATGTACACAGCCAACACCATGGCTACCGCCATCGAGACCATGGGCATGTCGCTGCCCGGTTCGTCCTCGAACCCTGCTAACTCCAAGGCCAAGATGCTCGAGTGTCTCGCCGCTGGAGGCGCCATCAAGAACCTGCTGAAGGAGGACATCCGCCCCTCGGACATTCTGACTCGCCAGGCTTTCGAGAACGCCATGGTCGTCATCTCCATCACCGGTGGATCGACAAACGCCGTGCTTCACTTGATTGCCATCGCCGACAGCGTCGGCCTCAAGCTGACCATTGACGATTTCCAGAGCGTATCTGACCGTATTCCCCTGCTTGCTGACCTGAAGCCCTCCGGCAAGTACGTCATGGCCGACATCCACGACATCGGCGGTACACCCTCGCTGCTCAAATTCCTGCTCAAGGAGGGTCTGCTTGACGGCAACCAGATGACCGTCACCGGTCAGACACTGAAGCAAAACCTCGAGAAGGTCAATGACTTCCCCTCTGACCAGAAGATCATCCGCCCGCTCTCCGAGCCCCTCAAGTCAACCGGTCACCTGCAAATCCTGCGCGGTTCGCTCGCACCTGGTGGTTGCGTTGGTAAGATCACAGGAAAGGAGGGCACAGTCTTCACCGGCAAGGCGAAGTGCTACGAAGCCGAGGACGACTTCATCGCCGCTCTCGAGCGCGGCGAGATCAAGAAGGGCGAGAAGACTGTTGTCGTCATCCGGTACGAGGGCCCCAAGGGCGGTCCAGGTATGCCTGAGATGCTGAAGCCTTCTTCCGCCATCATGGGCGCTGGTCTGGGCAAGGATGTCGCGCTCATCACTGACGGTCGTTTCTCCGGCGGCTCGCACGGCTTTTTGATCGGCCACATTGTGCCTGAGGCGCAGGAGGGCGGACCAATTGGTCTTGTCCGCGATGGCGACGAGATCACCATCGACTCTGAGAAGAACGAGCTCAACGTCGATGTTAGTGAGGCTGAGATGGCGGAGAGGAAGAAGAGCTGGAGTGCGCCCCCGCTGAAGTACAGCAAGGGTACGCTGTTCAAGTACGCGCGCTTTGTCAAGGACGCTTCGCAGGGTTGCGTCACTGACTCTGCGTAAATACGCACTTCTGTCCTGTTCTCATCATCTTGTAAGCGTACTGTCACATCTACTGAAAATTGTGGGCTGGAGTAAGGCTAGGTACCATTCGTCCGCATCTGCAATAACAAAACATTTGAAAGTCCAGACTGTCTCAGTCGAAAGTATGTGGATGTCTGCGTCGAAGGGTGAGGGACTCATCCCAACGCGCTCATCAGAATTGCAGAAGAGCGTTGAGAGCAATCCGTGGAGTGGTGAGGAACAGCCGATTGCGAGGTGAAAAAGAAAAGAAAGAGTAACGCCAGGAAATCATGGCAGCGATAGCATTGGTGATTCCACTCCTGTCAAGGACGAGGCAATGTATGCGAAGTGCTTTCGTTAGGGCAGTGAGATGCAGATGAGGAGGCAGATGCACTCCTGCCGCCAACGCTCATCGTAAATACACTAATCAATCTTAAGCTAGCCTACTTTTCAGAGGATGCAGGTGCCACCCAGGCTCGAGCCCGTCCTGGGAGCCTCACACACATGACGTATGTTGGTACAAAGTCATCGTCAGTACAAGGTTTTGACATGTTCGACTTTCTGGGTCCCCAATGAATCAGCGCCAGCTGATGGCGTCACGGCATCTTCGCGCCTCAGCCTGACACGTGACGAAGGTTGCTGGGTGAGCAACTGCAGCCAGAGTCGAATTGTGCATGTATGGATCCCTTGACACCAGCAGCCGAGCCATTATCTACAAATGGACGTCTTTTCCTAGCTCAGTCCTGTTGGTGGTGTCGACATCTGGCCCCCAACGCGCTCCCGTTTCAGCTTTGTCAGTAGGGAGCCTGATCAGGGGATGATAGAGTTACCGTATGTTTGTTTTTTCATTAACTGAGTAGATCCTAACTTTCACAGACGGCAAGGAGTCGACGCTGCGCTCTTGGGCCGTCCAGCGAACGACGCGACAACGCCTCCAAAGCAGCGCGGCTTGAAGATGCGAGATTGGATCCGACAGCTTCGAACACAGATTCTCTTGCTCAGCGTCGGTAAACCTTCTGCCCTGAAGGCTTCCGCAGAACATCGCAAGGTCGCCATGTACCGCAGCCGACGCATGGCGACTCTGCACACGTTGTTGCATCTGATCCCTTTAGCGGGAGCCGTCACACTCTTGTACTTCCGATGGAGTCACTTCTATATCGCCTACAACTCTCTTGTCGGTTCGACCGCCCTGCAATTCGTTGCCAAGTTTCACGAATTGCGTATGCAAGTATCACTCGTGGAGATCAGTCTCTGCATCGTCCGTGCTGAGGCTATACGTGCATTTGTGCCTCTAGGGGCGATTTCTGGCATTGCGCAAGCAACAAATCTTTCGTATCTATGGTCCTTAGACTTCTTGTCAATTTTCACGTCTCCAGCACTCCAGGGTTGGCGCGAGACTTTGTTCGCCGTCGCAATTCCAACCGACTTATCAGCACGGCGCTGGTCGGACCATCAACTGCGGCCCTTATGGTCCCCGGCTCATGGGGTTTTCAAAGCTGTTTGGACTTATAGCTGATACTCGGAGCAAACGTATGAGCAGCTTTTCCCCTCTACTATAGGGAAAGCTCACGGTCTCCAACTGTACGTAGCATTAAATTCCATCAGAGTATGATGACTGGTGAACTAGTGAATGGAAATCAATAACCGCTTCATTGGCAATTCCGATCGACCCTAAGAAGATTGTCAGGCAGCAAGTCCAAGGTGTGCCCAGAGCTGGAATGTTGTACATGTACGGGGAAGACTTTGTCTTTCTACGGCCCGTCAGGGTGCTTCCCGATTTCTCAAACCTGGAAGAGCCGTTGTTACCAATCACCGCGACTGTACCGACGGAGTTCGTACGCCAAGCTTTCCGTGGTCTTACCGATGTCGGTCCTTTAGAAAACAACACTCGAGATAGTAACTTCACGATTTCAGTCTACGCGCCGCAGCCTGTGGTACAGGCCATCTGCACGTCCTCAACCAACGAGACTTTTCGCCCGGACTTTGAGATGCATCACCTCCAAGATGATATGACCACAAACGCTTCCCTATTCAAGCTCGACACGCTAGTCCAAAATCTGGATGGCCACGGCGAAGTCGTTGTCGGTGAGTACAACCATACTACCTAATACTTCGAGCCTGTCTGGTTGGCTTCGCCTGAGACAGGATCGCATGCATGGGTTGGTGTGTTCTTCCAACACCTCTACGAACCTTACTCGGATAGCAATGAGACAGCGCGGGTTGAACCAATCGAGCTATCTGAGATGACTACATTAGATTCTGGGGCTCAGAAATACGGTTACTGGCAAATATCCACTTGTGTCGTCTCTGCCTTTTGGAATTATTTGGAGGCTATCTACTTTGATGGCGAGGGTAGCAATCCGCACGATTCGCCGCCGTGGAAGACGCAAGCAATGAGACCGATAAGGTTGGACTTCAATGACATAGACGAGCTAAGGGACCCGAAATTTCTACAATAGATGGTCTATGTAGCGAACGATCTGAAGCTATCCCTCGCACTCGCCGTAGCTTTTGCAGAGGCTATATCGGATGTAGTTGACCTCGATGACTTGTTGGACTCGGGGCATAATGGAAGGGGCACCTGGAGCAATAGGCCTCGAAACGCGCAACCTCACTCGGTTCGACTATTTCTACATCTTTTACGATTACTACTATGAAATCACCTCGACTTTTCATTCGATTGCCAATGGCCGTTCTTACTTTTTACTGCACCATTACCCTTCTTTACCTTGCCTACATCCTTATCGTCGGCCACAGCTCTACAGCCTGGAATTCCGCAATCGAGCTCGTGGCTTTTGCCTTACAATCGAAACGACCGGACCATCTAGGAACTGTCTCTGTGGGCATCAACAACCTTGGTACCTTAACGAAGGGGTTGGCATACGTGTGAATGCAGACAATGAGTTGGAGCTTGTGCTTGCTCAGGATCGCGACACCGGGTCGAGAGATCTACGGAAGATACAGAAGAACAAGGATTATTGAGACCGACAACTTAGCGCGTGGAAGACTCGTCCCGGAGAGGTGTGCATGCACCGTGAGCTGCGGTGGACCGTGACCACCCAATGGATGTGTGGCTGTGCAGTCCCGCTTCCGGATCTTCACCACTATTTCCGGATCGAGTCGAGTTGCTTGCCTACGAACGTCATGGTCGGCCTTACGATTTTGTATAGTATACAACGACATTTCACGCACTTCCACAACCATTTCAACTTTACTTCGCATCTCTCGCAAGTGCGTGCAAGATCCCACATCATCTATTTGTGTACTAGGAAGCAGCGTGTCCAACCGTACGTAGTACGGTCTGTTACGGCTACAGATTACAGCTGTGATTATTACAAGTAACAATAATTGTATAACGCTGTAGCAGTAAATATACTGTAGCTGTAAAGAGGGCTGTAGTACTGTAGTAGCTATAGTACTAGGCTTAGCATGTTTAACTCTATTATATTGTACTTAATAGACTATGTTGTTTAAAATTAGTTCTTTAGTATTTACTAGAAACACTAGAGAATTTGTTCCCTATTTTAAACTTCCTTTAGAGATATTAGGGTTACGAATTTAACTCCTATAGGGGTTACTCTAATATAATCTTGTTATTTTTTGTCTGTATTAGTTAGCTTATCTATATTACTTGGTAGTACTTCTGTACTACGCGTAGGTACAGCTAATAACTTAGTCTTAGCATACTTTTAGGATGTTACACCAATAGCCCTTTGCTGTACTGTAGTACGTACGGTTGGACACGCTGCTAGGAAGATTAGGATCCACCGCCGACATCAAAGTAAACAAGCAGCACCGCTTTACAACAAAGATCATGGGCTGCATGTACTCCCGAGAAGCCAGAGAGCGAGGGATACCCACCGATCCTGGCCATGGGCCTGTCGTCGCCGGAAGACACATATTCACCCCACCCAGCAGAGGCCCACTTGGGCAAGTCTTCCCCTTGAACATAGAGTAGCATCTTGACAGTGGCTGGCCATTGAAATAGCTTTGTTTCAAGTCCAGGTGGCCCGGGCATGAGCATAGGTGCGCCGATGGGGGCTGGTGTCGGTGCAGGAGCTGGAGGACCGAATGGACCTGGCGGCACTGGGATCTAGTCGACACCGTCATAGAGCTAGCGCGAGATGAAGGCGGATACAGAGTCCATTAGGTAGACGTCTCTGCGTTTGCTCCCTTGCCTCTTTCGCCTTCACCTGGACTTTTCTTGGCGTTTTCTCTCTAAAGCTACAACGTCCCACAGAGAAACACCGCACAGTTCGGCCCACCCACCTACCGGCACACCATCCGGAATGGCACATTCATCCCTAACACATCTGAGATCTGGGGGCGAGCGTATGCCTCGCGTGGAAGGCAGTGGTCAGCAGGGGTGCGTCTGGATCTCTGACGCCGAATGCGAAGCTCGTTTTTACGGTCTTTCCGTCGATTGTCCCAAGCCTGTGCTGAAGCGTATTAAGTCTATCTTCGCTACCTGCGAACAGCGCAATTGGATCTGCTGGATGAATCAAGGTAACGATTACTGCGAGAAACTCCGTCAAAAATACATGGATCAACCCGTCAATGAAACCATCAACGCAGTCGAACGGTTCCTGAAGAAATCGGTAACAGAGCTGGATCATCGTCAGGACGCGGACACACTCCGTACAGCTTTGTTACATCTTCAGACTGACAAAGAGCTGGGCAAAATCGACACATCGACATGGACGCACGTTCAGAAGATCCGTGCGATCATCGGCACGTCCGGTGTGGAGGAGACTATGTCGTATGAGCAGGGCATGCTGTGGTACGGTCAGCCGTGGATGCGTCGTCACGGCAAAGATCGCTAAACGCTAGGTTTTCTGCTGGTCATCTCGAGTATGCGAAAATTTTAAGAAGATGCGTCCAACTTTCACGGCATGTCGACCTGCTTTGACTGTACGCCGAACAAGCTCAGTGCAAATCTGCCAAAACGTCTTCAAAGACCAAGTCGAAAGAACCCATCTGTAGGCGTTGCTGAATGGCTTTGGATGATTACACCATCAGCTACAACAATACTGCGGATAAGTCGGGATGCGTTCCTACCTACAAATTAAACTCCGGTGCGTTCTTGCCGCATATTGGTGCCTTACTTCCTCTGACTCCTGAACAACAAGAACGTGCAAAGCATACAATGATGAGAATGTAGTTAATTGAACGCTGGCATTAAATTCACAAAAATCTGACAGAGGAGTACTAACTACCAGACCCAGCCAAACATCTCATGAGGCTGCTCAACTACCCACCAACTGCGGCCCGTAGAACACCTTTCCCGGATCATATTTAGCCTTGATCCCCACAAGCTTCTCATAATGACTCCCCCAGTACCTCACATGCGCCTCGGTGCTATTCAACTGCGTATCCGCATAATTGACATACATCCCAAACTTCTCCCCAGGACTCGCATCCGTAATAGCCTTAACCCAATTATTCAGAAACTTATACCAGTCCGCATTATAGGTCCCACCCCACGCAATATCGTAAAACTGCATCTTGAACACCGCATTACGATGCGCATAGCTCGTCGCATCCGCCGCGACGGCCGATACCGCACTGCTGGCGCCGCCGTGCATGTCGATGAGCAGGTAATAAGGGCGGCCGATGTTGCGCGCGGTGCTGAAGAAGTAGTTCGATAGTGCGGTGAGCGCAGCGGGAGATAGCCGGTCGGGCATAAGACTCTTTGCGTACTGCGTTTCGTGGTAGTCGTAGGGCTCGGGCTGTTTGAGGTCGCCGTTGGAGAAGGCAAGGAGTGTGTCTGTCCACGATTTTGTGGATACGGCGCTGTCTTGGGGTGTTATCTTGAGTTTGGAGAGGAGTGGTAGCATGGTCGCGGTGTAGGTGGTCTTGTTGCCGTAGTAGACCCCGGTCAACTGCCCGCTGTTGAGGAAGAGGCGCATATTTAGTTCGGGGGGTTGGTCGTAGAGTGTGAAATTTTGGAGGATGGCGAGTTGGTTGGCCATGTCTGCGGCGTTGGACGATTGCATGGTGTATGAGTATACGAGATTGTTCTCGGGGGCGTCAAAGGTCTTGAATGTGAAGGAAGTTACGATGCCGAAGGCTGCGCCTGCTCCGCGGAGGGACCAGAAGAGGTCGGTGTTCTCTGTCGCAGAGGCAGTGACGGCAGTGCCATTTGCGAGAACGACTTGTGCGGAGATGAGGTTGTCCAGTGCCAGTCCTTTCTGACGAGAGATGAGACCGTAACCGCCGTGTAGAGTAAGACCGCCAACACCGACACTACTCATCTGTCAGAATGGTTGCAGTAAGATGGCCTGACACTTACCCAGGGCAGGTTCCGTGGCTCATCGCTTGCTTTCCTTGACTGTACAGCGCAAGCGCAATGTTCCCGAGTCTACTGCCCGCGCCCACAACAGCCGTGTGCGCTTTAGTATCGACAGTGACGTTATTGAATCGTCTCAAGTCAATAATCAGATGACCGTCCTCTCCACCCAGTCCATGGGAGCCATAGCTATGGCCTCCACATTTAGCTGTCACTTTGACACTGTTCTTGACTCCACAAGCAACAGCATCCTGTACATGTTTGACTGTCTGTGGCACAGCATATGCTGTAGGTGTGAAAGGTACTCGAAGATTGAAAGGTTTGATGGCCTGTGTTCGATCGGAAGACCCGGCGGCAAAGACGGGTACTTTTGCAGCAGACAAGCAGTCATCGATGGCCGCTCTTCTGTCAAGCCCTGCTGCAACCGAAGAAGAGATGGCAGCGCCAGCCACAAGTAAAAACGAACAGAACAGTTTCATGATGAAAGCTCAACGATGTGGTTCGTGCCAAGATCTGAGTTCAGTTGGCTGTTAAATACTTGTGTTTCGTTTCTACTCCACCTCACCGATCATGTCACGGCGAACTTAGCTTTACGCGCCTCTGACTGAAGCCGTCTTGGCGATGATTTTGTCCAGAGTGTATGCTTTCACGAAATCTAAGTTCTTTGCGGCATTGGTCCTTGGTGGTTCGAAACTTTCTGGATACATTGCTATATGCCCAGGATGAGCAACAAGGAAGCACACAAACCATTTTTGGCAAAACACATATGATCACGATGGCGTCCGATGCCAAATGAGAACCGATGATGAATGCCTGAGTGAGCTGAAGATGATCATCAGAGGGTAACTTTGACGTTACAATTGGACCCATTTTAGGCTCCTCGACTACCGGTCCAAGATTGCGGCGTGGCTTTACCGCTCCGAATTGAGAGTGCCGGGTGATCATCATCTCATAGGATTTCTTGATGTTCGTCGAGGAACATGAGGCTGTTTTAATCTCCCCGCATTATTGCGACTCATGCTCCCACCGGTTGAACTACCTTCTGAAACGAGCGTCTCAATCTCAATAGATTGTTTCAAACACGCTTTATTATCCGAAGACGGCTTGGCTGCCGAACAGTCCGACATGTGATTTGCAGCTTCAGTCTAACGCAGGCCTTTCCTAGGTGCTTGGGGTTAAGCCACTTGAAGGCTTGTTCCATCCTTGCTCCCAAGGCCGATCTGTTACATCTGTGTAATCGAAGGCCACTGCAACGGTAAAAGAAAGAAAGGTCTTACAGTATACATACCTGCATGTCCTCACCAGGTCCAGCATCGTCATTCACAAACGTCGCAATCATGCTATTCACGAACCCTCTCCTGTTGCCGCTGTTCGGTGGTGCGGTGAACGCGGCTAACCTATGGGCGACCCACTACTCGGGAACCGTCAACTATCTGACATTCAATGGCAACTCTCTGGCGCTGACCAGCTCTACCAAGACAAACAATGCGATGCCGAGTTGGATCACATACGACAATGCGACCAAGGCACTGTACATCCCCGACGAGCAATTCTATGGTTCGAGTGGAGGATCGCTGGTATCTTTCTCGATCGGCAACAACGGGGCATTGACCTCGACAGGCAAAGGCAGCACACCGCAATCGTCGGTCGCAACTGCACTTTACGGGGGGTCTGACGGCAAGGGATTCATTGCCAATGTGCATTAGTAAGTCGCTGCACCTGGGCGCATGAGCAAAGTCCTAACCCATGCATAGCGGAACGTCAACCGTGACGACTTTCAAGCTTCCTCTCAGCTCTGGTGGTGGTCAGCCGCTCCAGACAATCAAGTACACCATGGCCCAAAAGGGTCCAAACTCGCGACAAGACGCACCTCACCCTCACCACGCCTTTGTGGATCCGACTGGCGACTTCCTGCTCATCCCAGATCTAGGCGCAGATCTGATTCGCATCAACAAGATCGACAAGTCCAGCGGCAAGCTGACCGAGTGCGGCTCCGGCAAAGCTTCCCCAGGTAGCGGCCCACGTCATGGGACCTTCTGGTCCACGGCCAACACCTCATCGCGTATCGCACGCCAGACTACATCGCAATATTTGTTCATCGCAAACGAGCTCGGCAACAGCGTTGGAAGTTGGGCGGTCTCGTACTCCGGTGGCTGCATGGCTCTTTCGTTGAAGCAAACCATCACACCCTACCAAGGCAATGCTACAGCCGTGCAGGGCACTAAGGTTGGTGAGATCAGGGCCAAAGGTAACTTCCTCTACACCTCCAACCGCAACGATCAGAAGTTCGGTAGCCAGAGCGACTCGATCACACAGTACACCATTGCCTCCGATGGCACGCTTTCTTGGACTGCTCTTACTCCCTCGTATGGATGGTACCCGCGTACCTTTGACATCAACAAAGCTGGCGACTTCGTGGCTATTGGCGACCAGACTACGTCCAACGTGGCTATCGTGTCTCGTGACAAGACCACTGGAAAGCTGGGTGCAAAGGTCGCTGATTTGAGGCTTGGGTCAACCGGTACGCCAGAGAGTGAGGACGGCACAAGTGCGGTTGTTTGGGCAGAGTAGATTGGAGTCTGGAATGCTTCTTTACACTTGCAGACTTCCTTGTCGACAGAAATGCAAAATGGGGGACATAGAAACATGTACGGCCAGCAAACTTACTATCGATGTCTGATCCTGATCTAGATCCCTTGACCTTCCACAGACCAGCCCAGTTAGCGACGAGCAATGCCGTTACTGGAGAGGCAACCCAGCAAACTCACGAACGGTCGCAATGTCTGAGGTCTTGACTTCAAAGTCAAACTGTTTGTTCAGTCCCACCCACATAGGATGCTCAGAGTAGCGCGTAGACATGAGATGGAGGGCCTTCCATGTTTCTACCAGCTCTTGTTCTGCAAACAAACCAACAATGTGGCCCTCGACCTTTGTCTCGAAGTCGCACGCCAAAGCGGAATCGTTGGTCCGCGCTTTCTCGAGCTCAATCATGATCTTTCTGCTGTCAGTACCTACATGATCCATGTCATGACGTCATGCGACGGTTGGCCCACCTTGAGCTTGACAAGCAACGGGAGGAGGCCGCCAACGTGGTGGAGAGCATCAATCCACGAGCCCACATCGACTAAACGCTCGGATTGATCGAGAAGCTCTTGCAATTCGATAACAGCTGGACCAAAAGAAAGCTTTTTCGACGCAACAGATGCTGTGTCAAGCGCAAGGCTTTTGAGTATAGTCGAAACTATCTCTGACGTGAGGATGTCTTCCCTCTGTTGCCCCTGTCAATTACCGGTCCTACTTGTCAGACCGTGTGATGGAGAACAGCTTACCGGACGATCGACCGTCGGAGCGAACATCGTATTGCGAGATGGTGGTTCGTTGTCGATCAGTGTCTGAAGAGGCTGCGGAGACCTGCTATGCACAGGCGACGTAGCTCTCTAATGCTCTTTGATGATTGCTCCGCTGATTTTGCGTCGCGCGCACGTGGACATACGCGATCGTCCTTCCAGCAAACCTTAACATAGAGCAGAGACGTACCTGGGAAACACTGGCGTCACCGTTCTTGCATTTGGCGAAAGCCTTGAGATACGCGAGATCAGATTGCTGGATGATCAGCCCTTCCCTTTTGACATTGTGGAAGTTGAGTAGCAGAACCGTATTCCACACTGGCGTGTGGTTGGCCAACAGATCCTTGGCACCTTTCTTGATGTTGCGCACGACGGATTCGCTGATTGGACCGACGATACCGGTCTGTCAGAGAATCTTCTGCAGAAGTCAGCAAAACATCACAGTCTCGATGCTTCTCAACCTACGATACTCCGCACTGTAAGGTCAAGACGCTAGACCTTTACGTACATGTCAGCGACTTGCCTTTCTGCCATGAAGCGACGGTTTGGTTGATCTCCTGCAGAGTCCCGATCTCCTCCTGTATAGCATGGATCGCGCGAGGGATGTTGACACTGAGCTCCTGCCCACTCTGGCGCCGTGTGTGTTCCTGCTGGCACAGCTGCTGAATAATCTGCCACAAGTTTGCAATCCGCTCATCGCAGAGATGCTGTCCCTGCTTGGTATCAGCGTGTTGCGCTCGATAGTCCTGCGTGCGACTTACTGTAAGCCCAGTCATTGGTTGGACCATGTCAAGATCGTGACACGAAGGAGTAGTGGTATGAATGTGGGAGGACGAAGATAAGGAGGCACCGCGTTTTTGTAGAGCCAGGACGTGAGCAAACAAAGTGAAACCGCGGCAGGCGCAACCGGCGCTTTCCCTTGATAAGCGACGCCCCAGTGAAACACATGGACCACTGCAATAAGCTGCATAGTGTCATTATCGTATATTGGAATCGTCAAATCCTCGTGACATGGCTAGCAGGAAACAGCGCTGCCATCCCGCAGTACACTCCCCAGTACCATTCTCCGTTGACATCAGCCGCCTCCCTGATCTCTGCAATCTTCGGGAAAGCCAACTCATCTTTGACGCCCTCCTCAGGCCAGTATCCCCATCTTGCCTGCAGTCTGAGACCAGTGCCCCCATCTGGTGGGTATCTCTGTGGCCCTCTCGAGGTGGGTGATCGGGCTTCCTCGTCTTCCTTGAACGCCCATCCACCAACCAAGTCTTTGACAACGATGCGCAGCTGTCCACCATCGCGGTCCTCAAAGCCCACGATGACCATGCGGTGACCGCGGAAGCACTTGCGCCAACCATTGACGCCGTTCTCCTTACTGATGCGGTTCGATACAACGAGTTTGTGGTAGCAAGCCATGCAAACGTCGTAGTCGCCAGCGTTGCATTTCAAGCAATGATAGCGGGTGTTCGAAGGTGGAATAGGGTATCTGCAGACATTGCATAATGTTGTGAAAGTCAGAGGACGAAAAGTAAAGTTTGCTATCGTGAAGAGAATAGGTCCACGCATCAGTGACGCGGTCTTCGGCGTAAGGGGAGGCGTCGTGGCTTCGGAGTCGTGATCGGGTGGCGCAAGGGTGTCGCTGGTGTGGTGGGGTGTCGAGGGTGCTGATACATCCGGACTGTCAGTGTCCCCTTCTGGAGTTTTGTGCGCCACGGGAAGCAGCGGATGAGTACAATGTCGACCCTGATTGACGCAGTCATTGCAAAAGCCCCATTCGCCCTCATTGCAATAGTCGCACTTCCAAAAACAAGCGTTTGCGAAAGCTTTGCAGATGTCGCAAAATACGCCGAGTTCCTTTCGGTGGTCAGGGTTGTGCTCGCTCATGAGAACGTGTGGAGGTGTTGGGGACTCCACGAGCTGGGCGAGTGGCCTACGATAACGATGCCCAGTCAACACATGAGGGCGTTCACTGCCGGGAGGATAACCGCCAGGAGGAGCTTGTCGTTCGTAACGTAGCCAGGAAGCCCAACCAAATCCAAACCAGTGTCTACAGCCTTTGCCAAAGCGGAAGCAGCGCAGACAGAGGTTGTAGTTGCCGTTGTCACATGTTCGGCAATTGTAGTGCAATTCGTACTCTATGTGATCTTTGCCGCATGAATTACATGACACATGCGGCTCAACGTAGAGGATCGGTGCGGAAGGCGCCGAAACAGATGTTTGCTGTGCACGGCTCTCATTGACGTTTGGGTCGGTGGTCGAGCGCAGGAACGATGGCGGTGCCACCAGTGGCGGAGTGTTTGAGACACGTGGAGGTCTTGCTGGATCAGTGATCCGCCGAAGAGACGGTGAACGTGCAGGGGCTTCAGCGGGCGTTGACGAAGGTGACGAGTGCAATGGCGAAGCAACATTCGCCAATGTGCTGGTTGGGCTGACACTTGTTGGCATGTTGAAACCTGATGTGAGGGGCGAGACGGGGCTGCCAGTAGGCATGCCTTCGTAGATGCTACGACGAAACTGCTGCCGTGCGTCGACCGAGCTCGGTTGCTGATTGTCAGATTGTCTTCGTCTCGCTCCAGGCGCATAATCTGAAGTCGAAGGTCGCTCCTGCCCGCTGCTGCTCTGTCTTGCAGATGTTACCGCGAGAGGCGGTGGCCGATCTGCTCGTCTCGCTGATCTGGAGCTGCCTTGACTCGAAGAGCGCCTGTGATGTCGTCCACCATCGTTAGCTGCATCAATGAGAGCAGGTCGGGAGATGGGCGGTCCGTGCCTCGTGCCGTTCTGTGGGGTTGATGTTCTGCTCTCAGAGCGTCCATGACCTCGCCGGCGTGAAGAGTCGTCTTGGAGCGGTGCGCTGCGCAGTGGCTGTGGCAGCGACGTCTGAGATGAGCTCATGAGGCCTTCTCTGGCCAGCCTTTCTCGACGTTCTCGTCTTTCGCGCTGCCGTTCAGATTGCCGCTCAGCTTGCCGTCTGCGCACAGCTTCTGCAATCCTCTCGGTGATCTCCTCCTCTTGCGTGGTACCAATATCGTTAAGATCAACACCCTCAGCGAGCAGCTCTTCCAATACGTGACGCACAAGATCCTCATCAACCTCATCTGCGCCCAAATCTGATGCACTGAGCAATGACCGCAGGCTCGCTTGATGTTCGATGGTCCTTGCTGGGGCAACAGCTCTCGCAGGCGAAGTGTGTCGACTCGTCTCGGAGCGCCTATCATCTCGACTCCTCCGTGATTCTCGGCTGCCCTCACGGCTTCGCCCATGTCTCCTTCTATCGTTGGGTGGAGCCAGATTGTTGCTGCTTCCGCTAGGTATGCCTGCCTCCCTCAAGCTCAGCTGTTGCACATCTTCGAGCAGCCTGCGATCACCCTCGTCTTCTGGTCCTCCCCTTCTTCGTAGCTTAGGCAACACATTGTCGCCTGGTCTGTATTTGTCTTTGTCTGCCCTCTTCTCCTCGTCGCTCTTTCCTCGTCCTGGATTCGCCTTCAAGAAGATATCGAGCAACGTAGTGACGGTCGCATTCGGCTGAGTGGATCGCACCGAGGCGCGGCATGAAGGACACGTATAAGGGTGAATGGAGGTTGCAGCAGACGCCTGAAAGGCGAACCACTCCTTCAAGCAAGCTCCACAGAAGGTATGGAGGCAGTCGAGGAGCGTGAGCGGCTGGTAGAGGAGATCGGTGCAGATCTGAGGACCGTTAGCAGGCGCATCCCGGCTTTACACAGCAAAAGCACCGCGAAAGGAGTGGTATTGAGGCGGGCGTGTCGCTCTTTCCTTCTGATCCAACGTTCCTTCCATCTCATTGTTTGGTTGTGCCTTTCTTTCGCGGCTTCCCGCTTCTCCTGCAATACCAACCTCGAAGAACGAACATCTACTCACCGAACACGTCAATTCTTTCTCTAGATCGCCCTGCACGCCACTATTCCGCTCGCCTTCTGCCATTGCGACGCGCCTCTCGCAGCTGCCTGGTCAAGGGCGCTGTATGCCAGTTCTCTAGTTGGCGGTGACGAGCTAGCTGCTCGTATGTGGTCAGCGACTCAAACGCTTGGAGGCTTCAGCTGGGGCGGTGTCATGAGTTGCCAACTCATCACCAGCACGCGTCCGGGCTTCCTCGCATCGCTCACCAGGCTTTGGTGAGACAGCGCAAGTGAGGTTTCCACCATGCAGCCTGTTGACGTGTGCTGCACGGTTACGTGAGGGGCACGCACTGGCCGCCAGGCGCGTCACGCGATCTAGAGCGTATGCAGGGAGCCGATCTCGACCTTGTCTCCTTCACCAACATCATCTAGGGCAGATTTCCCCCGGGACAAACGCCATGTCGGAGCAAGAGTCGGACTGCGGTATGGCCTAGAGCACATGAGAGCTTGCATCTCTGCGGAATCATCAGCGGATGCGTGCAGGTCGATTTGCTTTACGAACACGATTGTGCAGAGCATGCTCAAATTACAGCAAGGAACGGCTTTGATAATCAAGGGCCGCAACCAACGCTCCCTCGTGACTGCGTAAAAGAAGCGTTGCAAAGAGGAAGTACGGATTGACCTGCAGGTTGTCGACCATGCCCTCTGCAGAACACGCAGCCTGAACGTTAATCATGCCAGTCTCGTTTTGACATCAATTGTGTCATCTCGCAAGATCTGCGGTCAATCGACGCCTTGAGCATACTGCAGATATGGAACAAATCCTTCGTTCTCATACAAGCCCATCAGTGGCCCTTTAACCGCTCATTTGTCCAATGGATCGCCCACTCACTTCGAGGGCAGCTCTCTCAATGCCAACAGCGACACTCAGGTGAAGCTGGCATGCGTGCTGATGACTTCTCTCACTTGCTGTTTTCTTCGCTCTCCTTTGACGGAGTATATCTAGTAGCTTTCCTACCACGTACAGATTATCTTACGACGACAAAGTCTTCTACATCCTGCTCTCGCCACCCAACGCCAACTCACCACACATCATGTCAATTCTGCCGGCTGCAGCCGCTATGATAGGTCAAGAAGAACCCGCTGTGACTTGTTAGCTGACAGCGTTGAAAGAACTCTGCGCAACCAACGCGCTCCACATTCATCTACTCTACAGGCCACTCTTTCGAGCCAAACAAACGCATTTTCGTCGGTAAATCCGAAGTCACTAATGTCAAGGGTCATCTCGTCCGCTGTTCGCTCTATCTCACCTGGTTCCTTGCGAAAAGCAAGAAAGGTCAGACGGAGAGCTGCTTCATGTACGCAGGTCCATACCGCAGCAGCACAAACCTCAACCAGAAAAACATCTTTCTGGATCTGAAGTTCGCCCCAGAAGTTCGCCGCAGTTGAGTCCACAGGGTTTTCTCAAGAGCAATGGAGACAGTGTGCGAAAGAGCTCTGGTCAGCCTACTTCGGCCCTCCGACTTGGTACGGGCCTGAAGACAATGAAACCTACATCGCTCAAGAGCTGGTCCCAGTCCCGGAGCCGATGCCTACTATCAGTGGCAACAGCAAGGACGGCCAGGTGTTTATCTCACACGCTGAATGTCGCCGTTGATACGCTGATCTGTCATTCGAGTGCCCAAGAGAAGTCTATTGGCGCATCGGCACGCTTCGCAACCACAAGTTCCCCCGATCCGAACGATGGGGCTTCAGTACTCCTGGTGAAGAGCACTGGCGTGAGTGTTTCGTCGAATGCATGTCAAAGAACGCCATGCGTGCCGTCGAAGAGGGTTTGCAGATGATCGATCGGCATAATCCGATCAGGGTTTTGCTGATGTCTATGCGAGTCGGAGGCGGTTGCCATATCGTTGGCTGCTCCGCTTCCCAGACCAACAAAAGACAGTAAGTGACCTGCGCTTTGAGATCGTTCCAGCAATGAGGCGTCCGGAAGGCCCATTGGATATGTACATACTCTTCAAAGACATCCCAGTCCTGGAAGAAGGTGGTGACATCGAAGCCGTCGGCGTCGCTAAACTCTCGGGAGATGGTGTCTGTTAAGTCCTTGGATGCTGCAAAAATATGCACAAGTGCCTGGCCTTGAGTGCGAATGCTCGCGTATATAGGGACGCAACAATTTGGCGATTGCTTATTGGGAGTGAGCAACTGTCCAATGAAAAAGGCTGGAGGACAGCAGTCGAACGGTCGAATCCTACCCGTCGATCGCACTTCAAGCTGGTCAAGCGTGGGTAGTCGTGACAGAAGCTCTGGTCCAAGTGTCTTTCGGATATTCGACAATAACGTCTAGTTGTCGACGACCCGGTACAGATCAGGCGGTGGTATTGGAGGGGCCTCGAGGTTGCTACCGTTGACCGCATGCTGAGTGCACGAGACTGCCGGCGCAGGGGTTGGGCCCCGTGATTCATGAGCACCGAGCCGACCGCTACCGTCATCACCTACTATTTCATAACTTGCCATGGTCGTTGTTGTACTCTCGGCTTGTATCTGGTTGAGTGATTGCTGTTTTGCAGAGTTGTTAGATGACGGGAGGAAGAACTGGACCAGAGAAGTTAAGTCTGAACAGTCTCCTGCAGGCAATCGAACCCAGAGTCAAATTGCTGCAGCCTTAGTGAAAATCTCCGTGGAGATACCGGCGATGTGGACATCTACTACTTTCTTGTTGACGGAGCGCTCCCTTCGACAAGTTCAGCGATCTTCCTGTCCAACTCTCGCTTTTCGTCAGCCCAGACCTGTGTCTGATTCAAGAGCGCATCTCTTTGGGGAACCAGCTGCTCAACCTCTCCTGTGAACCTGTTCACATAGTGGTTGTCCACTCGCCCGTTCACACGCCAGAGACCCTGAATAACGCGTCGACGCCGCTCGATCTCTCCGTTCAATCGACGGATCTCTCCCAGGCCATCACCGATGTCCCGTGCAAGAGTAGCAGCATCCCCCGAAAGCTTTGTTTTACTGTAGGTCAGCCTGGAAAGTAGGAGAGACTTAGTCTCTGCTGCAGCGTAGATGGGTGAGAAACCGGGATTCTGCTGCTTCGCTGCTGATTGCTTGCCGGTCGAGTCTGGCTGAGTTGGAGGATTGGTCGTGTTTCATTCCTTTCGAAGCTGAACAGCTGCTGCAACCTCATCAAAGTTCGCGTTGCTCGAGGTTCAGTCTGCGTTTCTGCGTCAAATGTCAAGACAGGAGCGTCTTCTGATGCCATCAAGATACTTCGGCTTACCATGTTTCTACGGACTGGCATTTCGGGGTCGCCCGGAGTTCCGTGGGAGACTGCCTGGCGCTTCGCCCCCGGGGTAATGTTCTCATCAGCACTACGTTTGCCGGTGCGCATCTGAGTCAAAGCTGCCTCAGATTCCACTACCCCCTGTCAGTCGTTAAACGTGATCAGGGTCAAGGTGGTGATGTGATGGCGGATGGATGACTGCGGACTGCTCGTGGAGAGCGAGCTGGATGCAGTCCGAGTTGTAACAACATGAATCTACACTTCTTCACGGTATCAATACCGATCTCCTTACTGTGCGCATATAAGTCTCCTTGCGTTGGCTATCTTTCAACAAGACCTTATGTTATTCGAGGTAGCGCAATAGTGAAAGTCACATCCCATTCTATAACCTCCCCCTGAATAGACTGCGTGAATGATCACCAACTTTATACCTACATCTACTGCGAGCTTATACCATCTCTGATGCTCTTGCTACATGTATGCGTCTGTCCATCCCATATGTAATTCTTTCCTATAAGGCTAACGTACCTCATGTGGACGACATCCGTTGCATCGCACTACACACAACGCTGCCCACATCAGTTCGCTGGTCAGGACACTTCCGTCCATCAGCCACATATGTGATAGACCTCAGTGATGCTGATGTATCACTCCAAGATTCGATGTTTGATTGGGGACTGTAACTTCACAACGTTTGCAGAGAGCTCGTGCATGTCGTCCTCAAGGCAATTGACACCCGAGAACATCGTGAAGTCCAAGTCCATCTCTCGACATCGAAATCACCTCCATCACTACTCTCCGCATTCATGGCCCCGACTCACAAGCCTTGCGTACAAAAGCATGCCTTGCTGTCCTCAAAACTCATCATCAACACAGCATCCACGGACAACTCAAGCGCAACACAGACCGAACCAACGCTTCAACAATCCCCACGGGTCCACAAAGAACCGACAAGACTTGTCCCATAACTATCGATATGTGCGAATAAAAATACCGCCGCTTCAAGTGTGGCCACCCTAAGAAACAGAAGATCTACATCAAACAGTGCAAGGGCGCTTGTACCGGCGAGATACATCGCAGTGAGTATGACGATGACCAGAATAAGTGCAAAGATTGCATTACTACGTGGAACGGGGGGTACCAGGGGAAGAAGAAGAACAGATGAGTGAGGGGTTAGGTATGAGGCCTGGTGCGGATCAGGAATAATGGCTACGAGTACACAGCCATGTAGACATTCCATCGTTCCGCAGTGAATAGCGCAATGGGACCCATGAAATGGGCTACTTAGCGACCCAGAAGCTTCTGCAAGATTGTCGTCTTGAATGCTATCTAAGAGATGCAAGTCAAGCTGCGTGAATGTTGCGATACTATCGACCATGACCTTATGTGCTCGTTAGCCTGCCTGCGTAGGTAGACTGAGGCGATGTGGCATGTTTGTGTCTTCAAAGTCCCTTTGCTACTCGGTAGCGATAAAGAGAATCCCAGGATATCGGTACGTGTCTACGACAGGTCTCCTCAGACACGTGTTGGTCGCTGTGACGGTACCGAGATGCTGCAAATACACGGCAGCAACGTCGCCAGGTGACAACGAGCAGTTACACCCGGGTGACTCTTGATAAGAAGATGTCATCCGAGTCGATGGGCTACGGTATGGGATTTGGGTTGCTAAAGGTAATTCGATATTTCATCTCCTCAAAGATAGTACATTTGACTGAGGATATGGCGAAGGCTACCTCTCAGGTCGGCGCGTTACAACGGCCGGCTGTGTAACTCATATACCGGTGTTGTGTTTGTTTCAGCCGCGCACTCATCGGTAGATCTTGTGCAACGCTTAGTGGCGTTTCCGACAGGCGCTGCATTTACATGTAGATCATGAGGCTGAAAGCAGAGTGCGAGGCTGTTTGGGGCGGATCGTCGTGGCCTTCAGATCTGGTCATGCGTGAGACTCGAAACTTGTGGGATCCTGGGCGTCTTGGAGCATCCTGCTCAGCGAGCGATTCAGCAGCGCCACAAGAAGTATGACGATGCGTGACTTGCGATTCGAGATGAGATCGAGATGAGTGATTGGGAATGTTTCCAAGATTAGTGGTGTCGGCTGCCGCGAAACGACGACGCCAATCTCGCTAGCGCACCTTCCCCAGCTGCCTCCATGAAGTTCAGGCTCCACAAAGAATAGCCCACAGCCTCAATTCCGATTCCTCAGACCGCCCAAACTTCTCACAACTTCATACATTGTTTTGGTCCTTGGTATATACGCCTTCATGCAGCTCGCCATCGACCAAGGCGAGATGCATCGTACACGTGTGACGTGCGACGCACAAACATTTTTGTTTGTGGACCGCACAGCATCATGCCCTGCAGACCGGTACCCATCGAGCATTTGAGCTTGGCCATCAATCAGCTGCAGCCATCAGCCCTACAGTAGCTCTCCTGCAAGTCTGGTGGTCTTTTTTTCATGCATTGTGCAGCAGGACCACCCTCGTCGCTCAGCTGGCGGTGAAGCTCTAAGAAAGCCACCGACACGACCTTTATTATGCGATTGGTATTCGCGCATCACTGCCGCAACCCGTTGACCGTCGACTTGCCCACGCGCTGCTGCTACACAAAGTGTGCAGGCTTGACGAGATGCACCAAGACCTCCATGTACCGGCGCGTCCGCAAGGAAGCAGTAGTACTTCGGACCCAGTTCCGTGGTTAGGGTAAAGCCTCATGGCTCGCTTCAGCCGCCTGTTCAGCCGCCTCTTCAGCCCATACGCCTGGTCGCAGTCAGTGTTTTGGACATAGACACGCATGTTGACCATTCAGAGCTTCGACGTCACGTAACAGGGCTGGCCGACAGGTCTCGGCGCAGCAGAAACGGCTCCTGTACAACGCGGGCGCCGTCTAATGTGGAAATGTCTAGCTGTGCATCTGCGTAGCACACTATATTGGGTTGTATCCGCTACCCGCTTCCTGTGCGGAGTCTTGAACGGTTGTTGCAGCGCACAGGAAGAGCATCTACCAGACTTTCGTTGCACTAATTCAGAAGCGCCGCGTCGAAAATAAATCATCGTCACAAGTCCGACACAGCCATCGAATGTCCAAGCTTATCTACCAGATACAAAAACATTTTTTCCCGTGTGTTTGATGTAAGGCGCCTGGGTACATGACATTTGTTCTGCACACAACGGTTGCCGGACTCTAATTGCAGGTACCCTCACCGCTGGATCGAACCTCAAGTACCTCTGGTTCGCCGGACGATCTCGACTCATACACAACAGAGCGCGCAGACCCGGTCCTCTTCGTTAATCAGCCTTTCACTATCCTCGTGGCCTTCCAGGAAGACCCTTTGTCACCAATCATGGTTCTCAAGAGTGGAAACCGCAAGGCTATACTTACACCAAACATCACATGCTGTAGTGGGTATGTCATC
The DNA here is from genome assembly GCA_011058865.1 of Didymella keratinophila. Classification (NCBI taxonomy): domain Eukaryota; kingdom Fungi; phylum Ascomycota; class Dothideomycetes; order Pleosporales; family Didymellaceae; genus Didymella; species Didymella keratinophila. Next base: position 34,263 of record SWKW01000160.1, on the reverse strand, counting down.
ACTGCGACACTACACTATGGTCCTTCACTAAGACTACAACAGCGAATCGATAACCACAAGTTCAAGGTCATCAAAGACATTCGTGGAGACCAGCGACATGCGACGCGTACGAGATGACCTGCCATGGCAGCTATGGATCGTAGCCGTTATTGCCTTCTGGGAGAGAGCCGCGTTTTGGGGTATCACAGGCCCATGGCGTAGGTTGAATTTGCTCGATCGAACTGATTCTTACTGACGATTGTCCTATAGAAAACTACATGCAACACCCTCCTCACTACGAGGATGGTGACACACCAGGAGCTCTTGGTCTTGGACAGTCGATGGCTACCCGGATCTATTGCGCCTTCTTCATCCTCTACTATGTTGCACCAACAATGTTCGCTGTTATCGCTGATAGCTGGCTTGGTCACTTCACAACGTTGATCATCAGCGCCATCATCTACTGCCTGGGTTGTGCAGCACTGACAGTCAGCTCGATCCCAAATCAGCTCGACAAAGGCTGGGGCTTGCCCGGCCTTGTTCTCGCCATGGGCTTGATCGCTCTAGGTGGCGGAGGTTTTCGTGCCATTATGGTGCCTTTCATTGCTGACCAGTACACCGAAGGGAAGGCAGTGGTCAGAACGCTCAAGTCTGGCGAAGAAGTCATCACCGATCGACAACTCACCCTGCAATACATCTACAGCTTGTACTTCTGGGTTGGCAACCTCGGATCCCTGTCTTGGTTCCTGACTGTGTGGCTCGAGCTGCACAAGGGTTTCACTCCAGCGTACGCCCTGTGTCTTGGCTGCATGGCGATCGCCGTCATGATGCTCATTGCTGGACAACGGTGGTACATCAAGACACCACATGAAGACAATGTTCTTCCTGCAGCTACCAAGATCATCACTTGCGCTTGTCGCAACGGCTTCAAAATGGCCCGCGTTCAGCCTGAGTACCAACTCGAACACCGTCGGCACACGGTCTCGTGGAGCAGTGAACTTGTGACCGAGGTGACCCGGGGTCTGCAAGCTTGCCGCGTTCTTATCGCCTTCGTCGTCTTCTACGTCTGCTTCGACCAAATGCAAAACAACCTCATCTCCCAAGCTGCTGAGATGGAGACCAATGGAACGCCTAACGACCTCGTGCCGGCCATGAACCAGGTCGGCTGTATCGTCTTTGCACCACTGATCCAAGAAGTCCTCTATCCGTTCCTGCACCGACGCCACATCTACCTGCGACCGGTCACGCGTATCACTATCGGCTTTTGCTTCATTGCATCATCGATGCTCTATGCGACTATCATTCAACATTTCATCTACGCCTCCTCTGTCGCTAAGGTCAATGTCTGGATCCAGGCTCCTCTTTACATCCTCATGGCCATCGGCGAGGTCTTCGCCATGGTCACTGCCATGGAATACGCTTACGACAATTCGCCTCAACGCATGAAGGCTATCGTTCAGGCAGTAAGCCTCCTCGTCGCTGGTGTTGGATCTGCTGTCGCCATGGCTCTAACGCCAGCTGCGCGCGACCCACTGATGATTGGCTTCTACGGTGGCTTGACCAGCGCGATGTCGGTCACCACAGTCATCTTCTACATTATCTTTCGGCACTACGACAGACCGGCCGTCAAGGACGAAGAGACTGTGGCGACATCAACCAGTGCTGGCGCTGGGACTGGTCTGCTGGCGCCTGGTGCGGTTAGCGCAGCCGCATCTCAGGTCAGCCTGCAACAGCCGACTGATGGAATTAACACTGGGAAGGACAACATCGCCGAAGCCCTGGTGGCTGAGGACAAGAAGGAGCCTTCAGTGGAGATCAAGCGTATCGACTGATCGATTGACTTTTTTCCATCCAGTGTTTCCTTTACATGTAAATACTTCTGCATTGCTCGGCGCTGTATACGGCGAGCTCACGCTCTGTTATCGTCTGATACTTCTGTCTTCTGTACAAAAGTTGCTTGTCATTACGCATCGTCGTATCATCCCGCATAGGTACCTAGGCGCTTAAAAGACCCAACATCAACCAAAAACAATTCATGACTACACATCAATACCCTCACCATCTCTCTCTACAGCCCTGATCTCCTTCTCATGCTTCCTCTTAACCAAGTTCAACATAACAGTATTATACAACAAAAACAGCGCCGCCGCAACAACGGAGCACGCCGCAGTAACAACGACCGTGACCTTAGCCGTGACAGAGTACTGGCCTGCTCCCCGTCAGTACCAGCTCCACGCAGTCGTCGAGACATCGCAACGACTTACCATCTTGCGCACTATACACGTTAACAAGCGTACTCACCAGCCCCGCCACGCTGTTCAACAGACTAGGAAGGAAGATCCTGTTGATCACCCAGACATAATTCCCCCGATGCACCCACCACAGCCATACACACCCGCAAATCCCCACCCCGCACGCTACCGCCGCAACGTACAGCAATGGCAGATTCCTCGCCGTCTTCAGCGCTTCGGCCTTGAGTGCTGTGTTGGCTTTGGCGTCGTATGAGGATTTTTGCAACGAGTTGAAGGTTGCGGGGAAGACGATATAACCTGCGAGTAGGATCCAGACGAAGAGGGAGGCCAGGATGTTGTGGAAAGGTGAGACGGTGTCGAGACCGAGGAGCATGTCGATGTAGCGTGTGCGGGCGGTTGTGCGGCGGCGTTGGAGAACTGGACGCTGTGGAGGGGGTGAACGGGCATTGTTGTTGCGTGAGAGAAGAGGTTCTGGCGCTGTGATAGGCGCGGCGCTGGTCCGTTTTGATGCTTGATGGTTGGACTTTGAGGCGCTTTGGAGCGGTTTCTTGTCCTGCATTGAGGTACGGCGCGTACTCATGGGACGAGGCATCTTCGTGCCTTTACGTGACGGAAAGCAGCAGAATGCTTCCAAGTCGATTTCATACAATCAAAGTTTGCGCATTGCGCACGAGCTCACCGCATCTTGTACTTCTAAGCCGTTGCTCCGGGCGATAAGTGCATCGCCAGGCACAAAACCTGCTCACGAAGCCTCACATCAGGAAGGGTGGCGCATCTGACAGCGGCTGCTACAGGCTCGGTTGACGGCAGTGAGGCTTGTTTTGAGATGACCGTCGACAGGGTGTAGGCAGGTTGGTGAGGTTGCGCAGGTACCGAAGCTGGAGCCATGAATGCCGATCGCAGTTGCGTCATTGCGCAGCGAAGGAAGGAACACGGAAAGAAAGAGTGGTCGAAACCAACGAAACAGGCACGAAGATGCCCGACAAACCTAGACTACCAATCACACTGAACAAGTATTCGACCTGGCTGGAACGCGTTCACTCTAATAGTATTCTTCGTACATTGCGTGTTCGCGGAGCCAGCTACTTGTTATCAAGACATCCATCACGACCTCCACGGGTTCCACACAGGTCGCATCCCGAACACGCTATCGGTCTGATCGATCGTCTCCAGCGCTCACATAAAAGGTCGCTTCCGGCGACAAATTGTGCGCAGCATGTGCTGTTTACATGTCGATATGATCGTGTGTACGATGATGCCTGAGCACTGTGTGACACCTCACCCCTCCTTCCACCGTCAGCTACGACAACTGTTGCTGCAATATCGTCAACATCCTCAAGCACTTTCGCAAAAGGTCGAACGCGATCTTACCTCTACATTTGGACAGCCATTGTGAAATGAGTCCGCCAGAACCAGCTTCGCCCAATTGCCCGCGTACCCCTCCCCCTTCGCTCGCTTCAATAGGTCTTTGGTGCAGCAGAGGCATATGGTACATATTCACTGCCTCTCTTATCGCATCCGTCTTCGTTCCCGGGGCAGCGATCCTGATATTGATGGTCGCTTTATACGCTTTGGTGTACGCCTGTTGTTACCCTGCGATTCTTTTGGACATGTTCATTAACCTAGCATACGTCTATGAACAACTCCCAGAAGATTTTGACAGCATTAGACTCCTTCAGGTTCTCCCCGGCACATCGGAGGACGACCTGCAATGCCGCGTTGTGGGTGGTCGATGGACGACATCGCAGTACGAAGCGCTGAGCTACACCTGGAAGTGCGAGACGGGGAGTTCGTCTCGTTGCAACGTGGAGGGAAGATATCTCAATATCTCCGCGACGCTCAGACGTGCGCTCATCAGCCTTTGAGATGAAAGCCAAGTCAGGACGATTTGGGTCGACGCCGTCTGTATTAATCAAAAGGACAAGAAAGAGAAGAGCAGACAGGTCCAGCATATGCAAGAAATATATCGCTTTGCACATAGGGTGGTAGTGTGGCTCGATATCGACTCTTGGGCGCAGAATGAGGACAAGGACATGAGAAGAGCGTTCGACATGGCGGAGAGATGCTTAAAGATTCACGCTCCAGACAGCAGCTTCCAAGGCCCATGGATGGAGGTCTTCAAGGCTATATTTAATCTGCCGTATTGGACGCGTACGTGGATCATTCAGGAAGTCGCCTCTGATAATCACATCACGGCGCAATGCCGACAACACACCATGTCTTGGGATTCATTGCACCAGCTTGTCATGCGCACTGCGGCGGCCGGACACGTCAAGTTACCTGATGGCCTCCAGAACTTCATGTGGCGAGTGGAAGCTATACGCTGTCCCGACACTTCCGATCCTACCTACGGGCTTCTCACGTTCATCCACGACTTCCGCTTTTCCGTTGCATCAGAGTCAAGAGATACGCTCTTTGATTTACGAGGTCTCATCAAAGACCCAGCAAGCTCGCCTCAGGTGGTAGTCAACTACTCACAGCCATCAATGTCCATTTGGCGTGATTTCACCAAGCAATGTATTGCCACATATGGATCCTTGAACGCTCTTTCTCTCGTCGACACAATCGACCGTCCGGAGAGTGATTCTATTTGGCCAACATGGGTACCGAATGGGGTCAGTTTCAGGAGATCAACTCAAGCGCGGACCCAAACCGATGTCAAAAGAGAGCCATTGTGGCTTGGTACAGATGACTGTGTTGCTCGCTACTCTGCGTCTGTCGCATGCAAGGCGAGATGTAGATTGAATCTGGCCGATCCGGATGTCATCGCTGTCCAGGGCTTCGTATAAGATACAATCGAAACGGCGAGTGCCACTTTCAAGATGTGGCGTCGAAACAGGATCAAATGCGTGTGCTGAAGGAATGGAAAGTGTTGACGCGACGAAAATTGACCGACGATGATGAACAGGGATTCACGAACATATTCTACCATATCCTCAGCCGGTACGAAAACGCTAGATTTCGATCTCGAGCAGCTCTTCAAAACTGACCCCGAAAACAACCAGCCATTCCAGACAGATGCAGAGCAACAGACCCACTTCTTAGAGACCATCCATGCTACATGCAACAAGAGACGCCTAATTGTTGCGAAACAGGCTCGCACCGTAGGGCTAGCACCTTCTTCGGCAAAGATTGGCGATTTGATCTGTATATTTCTCGGGTCTGCAGTTCCGTATATTCTCAGGCGAATACAACACATCGGAGTTTCACATCCTATGCGTTGCTGGACAGCAGGCTGTAAGAGGAACGCGCATTTGCGCTGTTGCATACCTGAGCATTACATAGTAGTTGGACAAGCATATGTGCACGGCATTATGCAGTATGCAGGGAATATTGAGGAGGACATCAGGAGTGGCACAGTGGCACTCTGGGATTTCTTTCTTGAGTGAGGCTATCCACACTTACTGGAGGGCCGCTATTCCCTCCTCCATTGCATAAACGAACGTGCGTTCTTTTTGCAAGTAGATCTATCTTTACTCTCTATGAAGAACTACAAGTGTTGAACATATCGGCCTTCAATCGTCAGAAACAATTTGACACCTCCAGTGTTCGGGACCACAAGATAACATGTAGACAAAGTCGGTGATGGTATATGGACAGAGCCACAAGAGCTCCTGGCCCTTCCCTCAGGGACGGTCTACTTGTTCTGTTAGGAACTACCGCGTCAATTCAGTACCCCGTTGTACTTGCACAGCTTAGTGCGACTGCCCAAACCTCATCCTTTTTCCTGAGATCAAAGTGATACTACCGGAAGATTATGGAATTGTTCTTTTCTCAAGCCTCCGTTTTGAAGATGTTAGTGCACTGCTACGCGTGCAACGAGGCTGTGCCAGGCGACGGCAGCAACGCAAGGCTGAGAGCTGATCATTTGAGGCCTCGCGTCATCAATGTCCTAGAGGATGGGGTCCGAGGGTACGATTTGCTGGTTGCGAGGCGTGCGCACAGTGAAATGATGCGCTTTGGTGGAAGTGGAGAAGTGGTGGCTGTTGTTGCCGCGTGTTTACCTGGCCACTACGTCATCATGCAGGAACAGAAAGTGCTTCCCAAACACAACACCCAGCCTTTTCACCATCATCAACACGTGAAGAGACTCATGAGTGCAGGCGTGAGAGGCATGATTTCGCTGTTGTGACTCGTCCGTAATGAGCATCATGCTACTCTGGCCTTTTAATCTATGCGACTCCGGATATCCTTGCGGTTAATATGGGACGCGGAACAACGACGCGGGGCGGCCAAATCTGGGGAAGAGGACAACATGCAACTCTGTAGCATTCATGCATATATGACGAGGCATATGCGCGTTGCAATTCTACGCATTCAAACAGTTGCCGTCAACTGAGATCCACTTCGTTCCTTCCTATAGCAAACTTCAAGCCGATCAGGCAAGATGAAGCTCCTCGCACTCCTACCGTTCCTCACAGCGACAGCATTCGCATCCACAGACTCTAGCAACGCCGCCCCAGACGCTGACCCGGCATCAGCCGCCGAAGCCTCACCACCAGCAGAAGACCCCACACCTGCCGGCGCACTGTGGACAGCATCGTGGAACGACTCCACTCTCTCCCCCTACACAAAGTCGTGCGCCACCAAGGCGACCTACAAAGCCGCAATCTACACTCTCAAGCAACTCTACCCCGATCTCGAAACTTTCGCGCCCCAGCTGAAGGTATTCTACAACAAGCAACTATACCCCGGGTCATGGGAGGGTATTGACAAGCACGGCAATGACCGCGAACTGCTGAAAATGGACATGGCCGATCTGCCATGGAAAGTGCGCGAATGGATCAAGCGCGAGAGCACGCAGAGGCACTACAGTGTGCATGACGATATTGTGTTCTTTGCGCCGGGTGCGATCTACCCCATCCTACCGATGTGGGTTGAGGGTGGTGATGAGGTTGGGTGCAGTGGTAAGTGCATATTTAAACATGAATTGGAGGGTCCTTGCTGATTGTGTGCAGGCGTGTTCGACGGACTCGATGCGTACTCGAATGAGCCGGCAGACGGCAAGACCATTGGGAAGGTCAGCCACAAGGAGAGCGGCAAGGGCGAAGTTGAGTTCACTGTCGAGGCGCTGCAAGTCAGACTGACAGCTGGTGGTGAGAGGAGCGAGTTGTAAGGGGACGACAAAGTTGTAAAACTGATTGCATTGCTGGCGTTATGGGTAGGGGCTTCAAAGGTTCTGCCTAAGATCATCGTGTCTAGAAATTACGATCATACAGACTTGCCATCCTGCTCCTTCATCTTCGCCCGATGTCGTTCTTTCTGTTTGCGCGTCGCATGTCGAATCGCGGCCACCATGTTGAAGAAAAATACTCCCACGAAGAACAGTGCTACGATACCGAGCACTGCTGCCACACTGACCATACTGAACACGACAACACCATAGCTTCCCTTCGTGAATGCCGTGTTGGTATTCAACTCGTCGAGAGCAGTGCCAACTTGCATAGCGCCCAGAACGAGGCTGAGGAAGACGAAAAGGATGAGTATCCAGGAAAAGTTGCGCTCAAAGAAGGCAACATAGCGATTATAGCCGTACAGGTAGCCGCGGACGAAGTGCGTGGTGAAAAAGCGCGTACGGTATATGGTATTGATGCGCGAGAGTCGGAGATCGCCAAAGTCGTAGCGCTTGTTCACTTTCTCGAGAGCGTTGATGCCGACGGTGGAGATGAATGAGGTAGCGAAGGCCTTCCACCATGTCCAGGTGATTGCGTTTGGCAGTAACGTATTATCGTGAGCAAGCTTGAGATCCAGTGGTGAGGTAATGAGCCAGACGTAGCTAAGCACCCAGCCTGTTGCGCTTTCGTGCAAGGCTTTGTCCACGCAAATGTGTTCCTCCCAGAAAGTAGTGTCGAGGAGATACTCAGGCAGAGGTTTGACCAGTAGCTTGTTCGAGTACTGTAGCAAATGCAGATCCATCTGCTGCGTACCAAATATCTCATAGCCGTACATCTTGTAGCGATGTAGAGGTCGTGCCCTCATTGGTCGCCCGCACATCCATAGATGCGAGTGTATCTTGTTCAGCCGGGAGAGATCGAGGTCTTTTTGCAAGAACTTGGGGATGTCGTTGTTTGCAAGGAAGGCGTCGTTCTTACGGCCAACGATGGTGGGGAGCGATTCGAGTGGCGAGAGAGCTGTTGTGTCAAGAACGACCTGCTGACTGCCATTCGTGCTAGCATGCTGCGACGACGTCGGCGAAGGAGTGATTGAAGTCGCGTGCGAATGAGGGAGCGGCTGTGGAGCGAACGGAGGCTCAAGCTTAGGCGCCCGCTGTTGATCTGTCAGTGGGTCGACCAGACAGCGATCGAGAGCGTTGACCTACAGTAAGCTCGGTGGTCTTATCAGCCATGCTTTCCGCGTCGCTGGGAGACACCGAATGTCGAGACATGAGCGAGAGAAGCTGCGCGTGTCAACATGTTGTGCAAGGCTGCTTGCTGCGGCTGAGTGTCGATGGCTGAGGCTGGTGCACATGAGCGGCGCACATGCACCCCACACCAGCGGACGCTAGGCAGGCACCGAGCTGTGGGGGCGGAAACTTACTAAGAATAGAACGATGGTGATGGTCATGTCGAAACTCGCTCAGAGTCGACGTTGGTCAGAATCTTCAGAACCTTCAGCGTTAAGCAGACAATCCTTCATGGATTGGAAGAAGCTCTGGCGGCGGTCGCGTTGAGGGAAGCGCGTCGCGAGAGAGGAAGCAAGCACGGCCAGAGCAGTCACGACCACAGCCTTCCGCAAGTAAAATGAAACATCGTGGATACGAGAGTGAAAAGACCTTTAGAATCATCGTTGACTTATTCTGGAGTCCTCAAGAGCTTACTAAATGCTGTCACAAAGCATCATGATGCGTGGTGATCGAACAGGAATTTTCCTTGGTGTTTGTTTGCATGGCCAATCTGTGTAAGCAGGCAGCGCGAACCACACGTGCTGAACATGGCCGGCTCCCCGTTTGATGCACCATTACATGTAGTAAAATCGATTCAGTCGACTGCACACATGACTGAGACATTTGCCAGCCTTTCAATGGTATGAGACAAGACATGGAAAATGTGCCAAAGTCACATCACTCCTGGAAAGCTCGTGTGGTGGAGCACAATATCCAGATGTCAGCGATGCTTGGTTGCGATTAAACTCCGTGCGCCTCCTCTAATGCAGACTTGGATATCATATCGCCATGCTCGACCCTACCTGCAGTAGTTCGCTGGGAAGCTTCCCTTCTGGCCATTGACCTCACCTTCCCACCAGTCTTGCGAACTTTCTGTCTTTTTGATGACCCGGATGCGGTCACCCTCCCTGAAGGATAGATCCCCTGCTGTGTGACTGTCGAAGTCGTACATGGCTGTGACATACTGCGCTTGAAATGAGGCAATCTTCTTGGGCGGTGGCGGCGGTGGCTTTTTCTTGCCGATTACTGGGTTCGGTGACAGGCCACTCGGTGTATACGCTGGGGTTGAAGCGGTCGAGCCGCGTGATGGGATCTTGCCAAAGTAGTCGCGCCCAGTGCCGTTCTCCGCGCCGGGTGTGGTGCCGTTCGAGTACGTCGACAGATGCGAACTCGATGAGGCGCGTCGCCCATAGTGATCGCCGTTGGAGGGCACAAGCATGGGAGAGCTGCTGGGGATTTTGGGTTTCGACGCATTGAGGGATTGCATCGAGGGCTTGGTCGCCAGATTGTACGATGGCGGAGGCGGCCCGTCTTCGTCAGGCGAGGTCAAGGTCGTGGATGGTCTTGAGGCTCGGCCGCCGCCCGAGATAGTCGGCAGGCTATCATTGTTGCTTGCTCTCCTTCCAGGCATCACCTTGTTCCTGATGCCCAGGCCAGTCAAGGTATCACCCTTGTCCGGCAGACGCATAGGCTGGTGGACTGCCTTGCCGGTTCGAATGAGCGTGAACTCCGTCTCTAGCTCCTTGCGCAGCGGCGTGAATGTCCCCTCCCACTCAGGTATCACCTCCTCGGGCTCCGGCGGAGGGTCTGGGTACCCTTGCTCATGCGAGTACTGGTGTAGCACGGTGTACAAGTTGCCAATCAGGTTGTTCTGTAGCACGATCTGGTTCGCGAGAAGGTGGGGCAGAATGGAGAAGGTCGCTTCATTGAGGCGCGGCAGCGAGTTCCGGAGGGCCTCGTCAGCGCTCCAGTAGGCTTGTTGTGAGCGCTCGAGGTCGGCTTCGTGCTTGGTCAAGGCGACGTTTTCGCGGTCGGAGCGGGTCTTCTTCTTCTGCAGAGCGTCGCAGCGGCTCTTGTAGCGCTCGTAGTCGATCTGGCACAGGTTAGGTTGCAGGCTACATTTTAAAAGTAGATCACCCACCTTCGCGTCCTCGCGCTTCTTCATCGTCTTGTGCATGGGCTTCAGGGCGTCTTTGGCGAGCTTGGCTGGGATGATGAGCTTGCGGTCGATGTCTTTGACCTCCTCCATCATGTCCGTCTTGAGCTCCGCGAATGCCTCCTGCAGGGCTGCGACGCGCTCCAGCGTGGCCTGGGGCGTCTCGACGGCGACATGGGAGCTGAGTCCGGCCTTCTCGGCGCCCAATGGCTTGAAGATGGTGTAGAGGTGCTCGACGGTGGCCAGCTGGTGGTTGAGGATGTTGGTCCAGGCGTCGCGCCATTGCTTGGAGGACTCTTCGAGCTGCGCGGGTTAGCTGTGTTCTTGCATGCGGAGCTGGCCATGTTCGCGGGCGCAACGGGCAATTGCATGTTTGGTTGTTTGGCACACCAGCGGAGCCCCACCGGTTCGCACCTTCTACATGCCACATTGCACTGCAAACCAAACAGCAACAAGCATACCTTTGTCAACATGACCTCGGCGTCGTTGAAGTCGGTCAGCATGGCCTCGATGTCGGCTTCATTGGGGGTCCTCGTGAGGAACCGCCCAGTGAGCCGCTGCATGCGCTGCATCGTGCAGGCGGGCAATTGATGCTGCAAGAAATCAAGCTGCAAAAGAGTGTGTATGAATATGAGTGAGGGAGATCCAAAGCTCAGGCGGGGACGTTGACGACGACTGCGCCAGGTGTGGCTGTGTCGGCCAACGGTTCGCGGCAGGTGGGTGATTCAGCGCGAGAGGGGTCTGATGTTTCCTCAGCTCAGGCTCTCAGCACACGAGGCGCTGTCGGTAGGACGGAGTGGACGGCACAGCTGGCACGCTCCAGGCCAGGCACCCGGCGGAAACATAGGCCATGGCCGGCGCAGATCATAAGATCGATGGAGCAGCAGCTGCAGCCATCTTTAGCATTGACCGGTGAAGGAGGGGTCCGATGCCTGGCCTCCGGCCTTCTTGGTGGGCAGGTCATGTGCATTTGGACGCGGTCGCGCTTGCCTTGCCGCGCTTTGCCATCCCTCAACGCGTCTCCGTCATACACGACAGTAGCCTAGGACAACCCCTACGTGCAGCAACATCGCCCATGTCTTGCGCGAAGAACACCACGCCCCCGATGCAGCCATGACGGCGCCCCTCCGCAGCACATCGCACTCGCAGCTCCCTCCCTCGCAATCTGCGCCCGTCACCGAGTTCCGCTGCCTCTACACGCCCGACATCCGCAAGAAGCAGAAGAAGTGGCAGGATGGCTTCCTCAAGTTCCACGCCTTCAACAACCGGGTCATGGTGTACGACCAGGCCCGCAACTTCCTCGGCGACACGTACTACAAGGACAGCAACGAGCTGCACGAGGGCGATGAGCTGACGCTGGACAAGGGCGTCATGGTCGAGGTGGCCGATGCGATGGGCGTCACCCAGACTGACCTGACGCCGCTGTTCGAGAAGAAGCCGAAGGAGGGCCCGCCGCCGCCGACTGCACCCCCGCGACGCTTCCAGCCGCCCTCGCAAGTCGCCCGCCCGCACGTCGCGCCGTCTTCGAACACTGCCCGCGCGAGCGCCCAGCAGCCGCGCCACAAGTCGCTGAACACGCTGCTGGGCACGCCAAAGGGGCCGATCGGGAAGTCGGTGCCCATCAAGTCGCCGTACGAGGCGCGGCAGGAGAAGGAGCGGAAGAAGGAGAACGACTTTGCCGTGGACCGGGCAGCGAAGAGGCAGAAGACCGCCCACCGCTCGACAAGTTCAGCCACTCTGCGACTGTCCAGCCCGGTAGCAGAAGAGAGCCTTGCACCGAGGAAGAACCTGCCGCTGTGGGCGATGACGTCCGACGCAAAGACGGTGCGCAAGCCTTCGACACCGATCCCTCCAGAAGCGCCTGTCATTACCTTGGACGATCTTGATGCCATTGCCCATGTCTCCTCAGACGCGTCCGTGCCGAGCACCCCACCAAGGGTCACCACCACAGCTCGACCAGCCAGGACGCCAGCACCATCCGTCAGACCAGCAGCCGTCGAGAAGCCTGTGCTGCAGACGCCCAGGATACCCCGAGGAAAGGTACCGGTGCCGAGTGTGAAAGCACTGGAGACGACACCAAAGGCTCCGGCACCTGCCTCCTCTCCGCCTGTCAGTGCCTCAAACAGACTGACTAATGTTGACTTTGCCATACAGCCAACCCCTGCGAAGGAGCCAGTTCGAAGACCGCCCAAACAGCCTTCGCCTCCACGGCCAGTCGAGTCACCTGCATCGCCCCCTCGAAATCCTAAGGCTAAATCTCTGCGGCTGTCGAAGGGCGTCAAGCGAGGCACACTTATGATGTGTCAGCCTCCACCGCCGCCACGCTCGAAAGAGGTCACTGAGGCGCAAGCAGTGGTTGAGAAAACGACAGCCAAGAACGCCAGACAAGATACCTTGCAGACGACGAGCGCCGCCAAAGCTCCCTCTCCCACATCTGGCGACGTGGTGGCGCTGGGGAGCAAGCGAAGGGCAGCCGCGGACGACGGCAAAGTGGGAAAGTCAGCAAAGGCCAGGCACATCTCCCCTCAGGATGCTATGAGCAAAGTGTATGAAGACCAGGAGGTGATGCATGGCCTGATGGACCAAGCACTTCTAATATCAAGAACCCCACCACCACCTGATGAACCCATACTAGTACCTGATAGTCCCGAGCCAGTTCTGCCCAAGCCCAAAGCAGTCAGGACGGCACGCACTACTCAGGATGCCACACCACCAAGAACCATAAAAGCAGACTGTGTGAAGCCAATGTTGCCTCCTTACAAGTCGTCTGCTGTCACAGGACCCACGAAGAAGCCAGCTCAGAAACCTCCACCTACTCGCAATCCGTCTCCGCCTGCCGCCGGTATTATCAAAGCCGCTCAAGTTGAACCTAGAGCAGTGTCACCCGCCCTCAGTGCTGTCTCAGACTCCCGCTCGCGCACCAACTCCCTTTCGCCTCGAAAACTCGCCGCTCTATCGACCGGTGGCTTCCGCAAGAAGGGCAAGCGCGCAACACCCCAACCAGCGCCAGCGCCAGCGCCGGAAGCACCACCAGCAACAGCACCTCGCAACGAGACCGTTGCCCTGCTGCCTCACCCGCTGCGCGCCAAGAAGGAAGGCCCCATCATGACCACCACCGAGTTAGCCGCCATGCTGCAGAAGCCGAAGAGAAAGTCAAAGGCACCCGCCGATCCAATTGAGGAAGGGGACGATGCGGGAACATCAACGAATCGTAAGTTCAGACGCGTAAGAAGCGAGAACGACGCTCCAATACCGAGTATGAGCGAGGACTGGGAGAAGCGGAACATGCCAAGACCTGACCCTTCTGCGGTCATATCTGTGGCCACCGAGTCAGTGCCTGTAGCTGCGAGCACAGTAGAGGCGCGTGAGACTCCCGCAGCTGTTGCGAGGAAGAAATCCGGCCTCGCTGCATTGATCAAGAAAACGGATCCAAGGAAGAAGTTTGTGCGCACGCAGAGCTTGACGGTGGAAACCTCGATACCGCCGCCGGCAGATATCGAGTCACCGATGGTGAGTCCGACAGTAGACAAGGACGTTGGGCCATGGAGTACAGAGGCCTTCGATCTGTTCGACTGGAGACCACCGCGAAGAGAGGTGGAGGGAAGTTCAATCGAGCGAGATGATGACAAGTAATGAATACACGAATTATGATGTCGCACACTGTCTTAGTTGGCACTTGGCACTTTCCACGATGCCCTTCTAAAGCAGAGGGAACGTCAGGTCACCACACTCAAGCTTCGTCTGTTAAGGACACCGGCTCTGTCGATACGTTCATCCGAGAGCGTCACTCGCGGACCTGACTATCAATAATAAGCATCCAGCTGTCTCTGGTCCGAATTGAATCTCAGTGTTAATTACACCGCGGCCGATTGCTTGACTCGTGTCAGGACCCACTTTTGCAACCGTTCTTTCCGCACCCTGCGATCCGATCAGGCAGCAGTTGATCAGTTCAACCGTCAGGTGCCCGTTGATGCACTACTACTGTAGAGCCCTGGATCTGATTTCTCAATTGTCTTGTAGCTTGCACGTAAACTTTCAATGGACCTCGACCAGTTCGAGAAGCTGCGACCTTGCGGCCGACTTGAAACATACAGTACTGCTCGACACCATCTCGGTTTTTACAACAACGTCGGCCTGACCGCAACCTACACGACATCATCCGACTCAATCCGTCCTATACAAGATCTCGTCTTCGCTGCGCTTCACCATGTTGTAGCTGAGCATCCTAATCTCAGCGCAATCCCTGTCAACGAAGACAAGTCCTATCCCGACGTCTACTTTGCCCGTCTGCCAAATTTTGAGTTGAGAAGATGCGTGGAATTTTACACACGCAGCTGTTCGATCCCAGAAGATGATGGAGTTGACACTGAAGTGGATAGAGTGTTGAGACAACAGCACAGCCTCAACTTCAAGTCGCACATTCCCGGACCGTACTGGCGACTCATTGTCACTACGTTCCCTGATGATCGGCATACGTTCACAGCGAGTTGGATATTCCATCACGCGCTGGCGGACGGCGCGAGCGCAATGGTCTTCCACGAAACTTTCCTCGAAGGTCTCAACAAAGACATGCGCCACCCGATAAGAGAAGTTGAGAGACTCGTCCACCCCCCTTCGCTTCCCCTTACACAAGCTCTCGAAGATCTGCACCCAATGACTACATCATGGCCATCCTTCCTAAGCGCTGTTGCGGCTTCGCTGGTGCCGGGGTACTTCAAACGCACACCTTGGAGCGGAGCGCCCATTGCACAATCATCTCCCCAATCGATGACCAAAACCATCATCCTCTCGACGGAGAACACGAGAAAGTTCGCAACCTGGTGCCACGAGCAGCAAACTAGCGTCACAGCGGCACTCAGCACCTTGCTCGCCCTTGCCATATTCCAAGTCACACCCCCATCCGCTGATGAAATCACCATCGACATGCCCATCTCTCTGCGCCCGTTCCTGGCCCTGGCAGGGAATCAGATGGCCAACGCCATCACGAACCACACTGCTTCCTTCCGGCGCAGCGATGTTTTGAACGAAAACCAAGACGAGGATATTTCCCAGATTGCACGCCGCGTCAAGGCCGGGCTCGCTCGTGAGGTCAAAAAGAAGGGCGCAGACAACCCCATCGCCTTGTTGAAGTACGTGTCTAACATGCACACTTTCTTCATCGAGAAGCTCGGCACAGAGCGTGAGACAACAGCCGAAGTGTCTAACCTCGGCGTCTACCGTCCGCGGGTCCGCGGCCTTGGAGAGAATATAGTGGCGCCAGAGCAGGAGCGCCAAGTCGACGATGGAACACAGTCATGGAAAATTGGCAGGATGCTCTTCAGCCAGAGTTACAACCACACTGGCCCCATGATCAGCCTCAGCGCCGCGACGGGCGGCGACGGGTGTTTGGTTATGAGCTTCTCTTGGCCGGTGGATCTGGAAACGACCGGGCTCGATGAGGAAGAGCTTGCTGGCAAACGATACTACCCGAAACTCGTGCCTGGCTTGATGGAGCAGTTTGTACTTTCTTTGATTCGCGAAGGCGACACCGAAGGCCCCACTGGAGCGGCGAAAATTCCGGACAAACAGGCCATCGCCGCTCTTGTTGCTGGCAAAGTGATAGATGAGGAAGCGATGGAGCAGGAAGTAATGAACAGAGCACCGAGCAAAGCGAGGTCTCCGTAAAAGCTTGCGAAGTAAGGTACCCAGGAGGAACGACTCAAACAAGAACGATTCAGCAGATCTGAGTAATGTATGATCCTATATTCCAATATCGTATAAACAAAACCAATACCAACCCTAACGAACAAACGCTACGACCGCCCATACACGCCCCTCTCATACCTCCATACCTCCTGTGTCTTTGCCTCCCTCTCTTCGATAGTCGCGCTGCTCCTGGCCCGCACGCCACCAGCCCACCCATACGTATTCGCATACACAGCGTTCACGCTATCGTGATGCTCCTTGAGATGCCTCTTTACCGTTGTCCAGATGCTCGACTTCGCGCTCTTCCTTGGTAGCCCAATGTTTTGTGAAGAGGCGAGCGACACAGTCTCGATCTTGAGACCTTCTTTGGCGAGCTCGACGGATGAGCGCGGTGTCGTCGCTGTGGAAGATGGGACACTGGATGTCATTTTGTTGTGTGAGGACTGCGTTCAAGCAACGCGTTGATGATTGTCCTTGTTGTCGAGCCCACGCCTGGATTCGAGCGTGGTGCACACCTGGTAGAGTCGATGCAGATACAGATGCAGATTGATCCGAGGATATGGTTGTCGGATTCGTGGGTATCCAGTCAGCTGGTGCGGATCGGTAGGCTTGCGTGAGCTAAGGTCAGAACCGAGGGGATGGTGAGGCCCTCTACTGGAGTGATGCGTGAATATGTTTCTGATGATTGATGGTTGTACGTGACGGTATAGTTGACGCGTGTTTCGGTAGTCGCTTCAGTTGGAAGTGCGGCAAGGTGATTTTCTGGGATGTCTTGAGAGCTAATGATCTGAGTTGTACCAAAAACGTGGTCCGGGGATAAGTTCCTTATATAATTCGACACTTGGTATTGCGAGATCAGAGTCATGATTCACAAAGTCCATCGACATCGCGCTTTGACCTACCAATCCACTTGTAGTTCGCATGCGCCCTACACAGTTTGACTATGGTCACGCCTTGTGCTTGTCGACCCTAGTGTTGACGCCATCTCTGAGCTGACAGTGGAGCCAATGAGCGCCAACCGCAGCCGAAACTGACCCCACTTTGCGCCTGACGAGCGCGAGCGCTGCGCAACAGGTCATTCTAGAGGCATGGAATTGCGAGAAGCTGTGTCAAATGCATCGCATAAGCTGAGAGGCCACAGCACTGGTCGCGGCTCGCTTTGGTGTATGCTGTTGTGAAGGTGATGGAGAATGCGAGCAATCCGGGGTTCGACACATGCTCACGACCTGCGCTTGGGCCAACGTCTTGCGGTCAGACGGGTGCCAAGCGCGCCCTGTACATGTCAAGGGACGGAACCTGATGGAAAGCACATGACTGACCGATATCGCAGCGCAGTTTTATCTACTGAACTCTCTGGAAAACTGTGTCACTCCCTTCATCACCTGTGGGTGGTTGAAGGATGTTTCGACTGATTATGCAGATTCGGCAAGCGATGGGTCCAAACGAGAATATTGCCATTGTTCCGTCGTTGGAGCTATTCGTGAGGTATATGGAAGGAACGCGCCTTCTCAAGGCTTGACAACTATCTGCCACGGCAGGGTGTTGTCTCTGAAGAACGTCGCAGTAGGCCTCGCAGCGAAGCCTGAATCGGTGGTGTTACAGATTTTAGTAAAGTCACCGACAGCATCGACTTTGCTCTCGACAATTCCCTGGTACTGCGACAAGGGGCAAGAGGACCCAGGACCACTGGTGCAGTTCACAACAGGGTACACGACCTCGTTCAAAAGGATGCGCATGTACACCTGGCCTGTCGAGTTACTGGCATGGTAGCTGGATGCGGCGGAACAAGACAAGCGTTCGAACGCAACAGTGCCGCGCATGGGCACGAGACGACTGGCTCTGAACCTGCGGTCCGGCAGTGTCTTGTTAGCAGGGAGCTGAGGTTCGTTGTCAAAGATACCAAGCGCGGCGATGAGCTGATTGATCTGGCCGTCGTTGGAGAACGATGCCATGATTTTAGGAGGAACGAATGTGCCGTTACCGGTCCGGTAGGTCGCATTGGGTCCATCCACGAAGCGCTGGACCAGACCCGTGAGCACGGGCAACATGTTGTACTTCTCGATATCTGTTCCTAGACCGTTGCCATACCAATAGCGAAGGTCCTGAGCGTACTCGTACTGGAGGACTTCTTCGTCGGTGAAGACGTCGCAGAAGGGGCTTCGGCGACCGGTGATCTGGGTCTCGAAACCACACAGATAAGGTATGATCGAGACGTCCGACTGAGTAAGATTGAAGTTGCCCTGGATGCCGGCGTTGAGTCGAGCGCGGATTGGTGGTAAGTAGATATTGGCCCAAACGTCCGCGTAGGGGCTACCGCCATTGTCGTTGTACGCCGTGCACAAGTCACTGGTAGCAAGCGAGTTGCCCCACGATCTGGGGTCGCTTGCATTCAATGCATAGATGGTACCCAGATCAGTCGCATTTGGTCCTAAGAAGCCATGCGCAAACATGCGCGCGCTGTCACGAACTCGGGGCCCAGATTTGTAATAGTTGGCCCACATGGTGAACGGCGTGTTGTAGTCATACAGGTCGGGGTAGCGGAGGCGCCAGTTTGCGCCCATGGAAGTGAGTTCCCTATAGCCAGTCGTCGAGATCTGGCCGATCTGGTTCGAGGGATCTGATAGCACCGGCTTCCAGGTCTTCAGGAAGCTTAGACTCTCGTCACTGATCGTAAGGTTTGACGTGGCTTGGATGCGATCGTAGAGACTCTTCCACTCGTTATAGGCGCCATTGTCAGGATATCGGGACCCATGACGAGAGAAAAAAGCCGCAAGCTCAACTTTGCACCCAGCTGGCACATCAGACGAAATGCCAGTCACCTCGGGTCCTACAACACCATTAGTGTCTTTTCATCAGGCAATAAGAGCATCTTCGTGGCCTACCGGGAAACCATTGACCGTTTCCACCAACGTGCTGGAGGATGTTGAAGTCATCAGCGACTGCGGCAGATATCGCTGAAGCGGCCACAATGGCGGCGGTAAAGGCTTTCATCGTGTAGGCTACGATGTGTGATGACGAGTGGCGCGGTCATTCTGCTGAACATCGTGCATACTCTTTATATCCAGCCTCGATGCCCAGTCCAGTGATAGGTGTTCGGAGATGAGCTTTGGCATTGTTTCCCAAGCGGGAAGCTCGACATGGGTATTTTGTGGGGCAGCCCGAACACGTGGGCCAAATCCAGTGAAGCAGAGGTCGTCTCGTATCCTCCACTCCAACGGCCAAGTTGATGCAGCGGAAGAATACATCCATTCTGACTCGTCTGTGGGATATGTCGACTTGGAGGTTGATGCAAGACGATGAGGCTGGAGGACTTCGGAGTAAACACCAAATTGAGAAGGGCCGATTAGTCCGTGCCACGTGAGCTTATCGGCATTTGGAGGAAGGCGCATCTTCGATTCCAAACCCTAACTCCTTTACCTCTACGCTCTCCAATAACGCCCGGGTGGTGATGCACGCATCCTCCCATGGATAATTGACTCACCGACCATTGCCGGAAAAAGGTTTTCCAATTGCCTGCCGAGTATGGTTGAGCCGAAGCCGCGCCAGCGAAAATTTGCCCCACGTTCTCGGACAGGATGCTTGACATGCCGCGCCAGACGGAAACGCTGCGACAGTCGCCGTCCAACGTGCGAGAACTGCACGCGCCTGAATCTGTCTTGCGAATGGCAAGCGCAAAGGAAGCTCATTCAGGAGACTACGTTAGGGTCCAGCTCGAGCCCTGAGGAGGTCATCGAGAGTGTCCCTGATTCGCTGGGTTGCTGGGATCTGCTTCCTGGTGATGCTGGTGCTGAGAGGCAGCATCTTCTTCAATACTATATTGAGAAGTTCGTTCCCAGCGTATCGGTAGCGACAACGCCAAGCAGCTTCTACACTGCGTTGTACATGCCATGGGCCTTTCAGACTGACGGAATGTTGGATGCAATACTTGCCTTATCATCAGCCCAGCTCGCACGACGCACAGAAGATAAGGACCGTGAGGCACATCTTCGAAATGTGTCTTTGCGACATCAGCGCAAATGCAGCGGATTCATCAAAGAGCGTCTTTCTCCGACTGGACAGCCATTGAGGGACACTTATCAGGTTGTTGCCATTATCCTGTTGTTGGTGGGCCTAGAAGCACTCAAGGGCAACAAAAGCACAACATGGATTCAGCAACTCAAGTGTGTGCGCAACATTCTGGACACTTTATCTCCGGAGCAGAGTATCGTCGACTGTATCGAGGTCGACTCGCTGCATCGCCACTTCACCTACCACTACGCTATGGCTTCCGTCATGTCCCAGGTGTCTGTGTCGGCAACAAAGCCAGCGCCCACATTAGAGCGAGATCTGCTCCCCATGGTGAATCTCGCCATGCCCTTAACCATCGACCCACTGATGGGTATAGCATATCAGCTGTGTGATCTGATCAGTAAGATCCAATACGTTGTTAATCCAGACCCAGCTTTCCCGCAGCTCACGGAAGCAACCTTCAACGCCATCGAGAACGGAATCCAGACATGGACATACGAGAGCCCCTTCTCCTCTGGCGTGGATCTCCCGGTTGCACTGGACCTCATTGCATTGGCAGAGTCATACCGTCTGTCTGCCTTGATCCAGCTGTATCGCAACTCACATGCACATGCATCGCTTGTACCAGGGTGCGCTGCTCGTGCAATGGAGTTCATCATGAGGATACCTCCAGGCAGTCCTGCAGAATCAAGCCTTCTCTATCCCATTTTCATGGCAGGTGCCGAGCTTGACAGCGAGGTAGCCATCGATCGATTAACG
Source organism: Didymella keratinophila (assembly GCA_011058865.1). NCBI lineage: Eukaryota > Fungi > Ascomycota > Dothideomycetes > Pleosporales > Didymellaceae > Didymella > Didymella keratinophila. The sequence goes on along the minus strand of SWKW01000160.1, from coordinate 13,262 downwards.
AAGAGGCTCAAAGACATATCAGACCGCAACCGCTACGAGAACATCGACAGCGTTCAAAAGGTGCTAAAGGAGGTTTGGCGACCGAAGCTGGAGGGGGGTACACGAAGATGCTGGGAAGATGTCCTTCGAGAATGGGACTGGTCGTTCACACTTGGATGAATGACACTCGCAGCTAGACAGAAAGGACAATTGTCACAGCTCGCGCAGTATACAACGTCGCTACGAGGGGTTTCATGTCATCTAGACATGTGCAGTTGATGTTGTGGACGCTTCGGATCCTTCCCGGATCCCGCTGAGCTGAGACTAAGTGGTACCCCGCATTTTCTGCCGCATCTCCACCAGTGACACGCCAAGCTACCGCACAGTACCATCGGACTCAGACGAAGCGACTCTCTAGGGTACTCTACGAAGAAGCTCGATTGGTTGACGAACGCCCAATTCATCGGGTACAAAGTCAATTCAGTTTGATCAGCTATTAAGAGGCTGACATCCGCTTCAGCATGGAAGAAGAGGGGTAGGGGGTCGTATGGGTAATTATATGTATACGAGACTTCCCAGCCCCCACCAAATCCCTCATCCTTCTCACAGCAATACAGGCGTCGAAGCATAATGTCAGTACCAACTGAAGGCACTCCGCTCACATCTGTGGCCCTTAACTTTGGCCAGACCCCGGATTTCTCGAAGCTCAAAGGACGATCCGCGTTGGTCACCGGCTCGGCAAGAGGTATCGGACTTGCTTGTGCCACAAAGCTGGCCGAAGCTGGAGCACTCGTCACTATCTCGGATGTCCGCTCTGAAGCCGGGGAAGCAGCAGTGAAAGAGTTGACATCGAGGGGCCTTCACGTGCAGTTCGTGGAGAGCGATGTCACCTGCTACGCTTCGCAGGTGGAACTTTTCAAGAGAGCGGTGTCTTTTGGCGAAGGCAGAATCGATGTTGTCGTGCCAAATGCAGGCATTTGTGCCGAGCAGAACCTCTTCGACATGATACCAACCGGAGCACCAAATCTTGAGGACGAGCCTCCTGAGCCAGGGTACAGCACAATGGACGTCAACCTCAAGGGCGTGTACTACACCTCCTATCTCGCCTTGCACTACTTCCGAGTGAACCGAGACTCTGCCTTCGCCCCGTCACTCGTGCTCATCGCCTCGCTTGCAGGGTACGTCGGCTTTCCCTCCAGCGCGACCTACAGCATGTCCAAATTCGGCGTCCGTGGACTTTTCTTTGGAACGCGAGACCGCGCTGCGGTAGCCAACTCTCCAGTGCGCGTCAACTTGGTAGCGCCCTGGTTTATTCCGACCGCCATGACGGCCGATCCAGCGTTCACGGCAAGCGAAGCTGGCGCTATGATGGCGGGTATGGGCTCGGCACAAGTCGACGGTGTTGTTCAGGCTGTGATGCACTTCAGTGCTGACGACGCTGCACATGGACGCGCTGCTGGGATCTTTCCGCAGGGTGTCTACGACCTGGGCGACGATCTGGAAGGCGGATTCGCAGGGCAGAGGACACAGCAAGGTATGCTTGATATCATGGCGGCAATGGCAGCTGCGACGAACAAGCAAGGGGAAGAGCTGAGCAGACAGGACAGCGCGTTTGGAACGGAGGCTGGCAACTTTCTGGGCATGACAAGATGAGCAATAGGGTGTTCATGCGCTGTCATGTTGTATGCGTCTTGGTTTACGCGATTACCGCCCGTTGCTGATTTGAGTAGCACTGAACATCACTAAGGCTAATGTCGCAATTTTGAGGCTGCTTTTGATCACGACCACCCACCTCGCTAGGCTTACACGTCATTGCGATTGAGCAGCTGCTCCGTAAGAAGAAGCACGCAAGATCAAAGGAAAATGCGATTTCAACCCGTGCTAGACCCGTTTAACTCATGACTGCCTTGTAGTCTCTTCATAGATTCCCATTCGTTCCACAACCGTACAGCGCCGACGCAGCGGGACGTGATCGCCGTTATCCACTAGGTCGGTATCGTATCGAATCAAATGCCGACGGACCGGCCCCGACTAGACTCTTGATCCACGAGCTCCATCTTGATTCTCCAAGTTCTCGACCCCACGTTGAGCCGCGCAAGAAGCCATGCGGATTGCGACATCCATCGATCTGAGATGTGCTGTCCAGGGTACATGAACGTACGGCCACACAGCATGCAAGAGCGACCATGATGTCACAGCGTGCCATGTATATAATGGGAAGCTACGTTCCGTGGTGCTGTGAACAGCAATTGCCGTAGCGACCATCCAGGGATAAATATGCGCAGCTCTTTTCTCCAGAGTCTAGTCGTTGTGGCAGCTGCTACCGAAGCGGTCCACGCACAACTGTCAAACAGCGATGCGCGCGCATCGTCTACAATTTCGGCTACCTCGTCCTTGTCCGCAGCCGCAACTGCCTCACCGGCAGCTGTTGCAAACATCACCATAAATCACCGGCCCTCTGGAGCTCTGAATGCCACTGCTTGGAGTCTCATAGTGAGTTTTTTCATATGAGCCAGTAATGACCATACTCACAACCTGCAGTATTCGTACCCGTTGTACATCTTTGGCAACTTCGCTGGCGCCGTTCTTAGAAACGTCTCAGTGAATCAAGTTTTCAATCAGCGATCGCTTGCGGCGATTGGAAGCTCAGCAGTCATCAAGCCCAATGTCGACACTGTGTACTCGCGTGCTGTGCTCGACCTATCGACACATGATGTCGTCTTGACCATTCCGGAGATTACCGACAGGTACTGGGTGTACCCGATTTACGACTCTTTTGGAAACACGATTGCCACGATTGGCATTGTCAACAACGACACAGCCGGCTCTTACCTTATCAGACGCGCAGACGACGTCAACGCCAAGCCTGGCTTCTTCAACGATAGCTCCCTTATACAATCAACCATCGACAATCTCCAGGACACTACGAAGTACAAGGGTATTGTCAATCTGCCGACTACGTACGGTACAATATTGATCCGGTTTCTGGTGCTGCAGAACACTACCTCGGATCTAAACATCATCCAGCGATATCAAAATGCCACATCTCTCGTCGAGATCCCCCGCAAAGCTTCTTACGCACCCTCACCGCCCAACAACGCGTCTCTTTCTAGCCTTGCTCCTAATGGCTCATTACTTGGTATCGATACACCCGCAAAGCTCCTCGACTTTGCCTCTCGTTTCGTTTTGTACAATCAGCCTGAAGTTGCGTCTGAACGCCAACGAGTCGCCGGCATCCTGGGTCAAGCAGGCATTTATGACGGACAATACTCTCCGCCGTCTGGCGTCAATCTAACCCACGCCGCACGCATCGCAAATTCGTCCATCACTGCGGATGTTACCAATCCTACAAACATCCGCAAGCAGAGCCACGACTGGGAAGTATCCACTGAAGCTTATCAAGGCAATTTTGGCAAAAATCACGCTGGTCGAGCATCGGTCGCCATCGCAGGCTACCAACAATTACCCGCTCAACAAGTCCTGTACCCTGGCTACCGCAGCACGGGCTTTACCAGTCAATTCTCACTCGCCCCGAACAAATCTTTACTGTGGACATTCAGTGGCAAGCCACCCATTCAAGCTCAGGACTTTGGTTTCTGGTCCGTCACCGTGTACGGGGATGACCAATATTTGATTTCTAACCCTATCGGCCGCAGCTCGGTCAGCGATCGGACTTGGAACTTGACTTATCAAGGGACGAATCAGACCATCTACGGTCCTAATGCGAATGCGACGAGGAATGGCCCGTTTCAGGTGCTGTTGCAGCCCGCTGACATCCCACCGCCCGCGAATTGGACAAGTAACTGGTTGCCTGTTGCGAGAAACTTCTCGTTCATCAGTATGCATGATAAATTTTTAAGTGAAGGAGAAACTAACGATTTGCAGCTCGCTGGTACGTCCCGTACTCGGCTTTGACGAATGGCTCGTATGTGTACCCGAAGATCGAGACGATTGATGCTATTCGATGAGCAAGCTCTGAGGACTTCCAACTTAGGTCGGCTGTAGCTCAAGCAACAGATGCAGAGAGCAGCAATTGTGCAGGGAAACTACAACAAGCAGCTTAAACAGTAGCTTGCCTAGAGGAAAGATCAGTAAGAAGCACACGAGCTGCTTGTAAACAAGGACAAGAGCAGAGTTGTAGACTATAAGGACTTAATAGCATCTACATTTTCTGGCCTAACTAAGAGGATGCTAATGTTTAGGCGTAAACATTGTTAAAACAGGCATAGCGTTAGGGTTGCATAACTAAATTAGGCCTACTATAGAGGCTGAATATTATTACCTTTAACCTAACCGATATAACGCCGATGCTCAGGCCCGAACATTGTTAAGACAGGCATAGCGTTAGGGTTGCGCGACTAAATTAGGCCTGCTATAGGGGCTAAACATTATTGCGTTTAACCCCTAATTATGCCAGAAAGCAGCGCTTGTTACAGTGCATTACGCTACATAAGATCTATAGACGCTTAGAAGCTATATTACGCTAGGCATTCTGCTCCTGCAGTTTTGTAATTCTTATCTATCTTTGCGCTTAACGTGTTTCACCATCGAGCGCCGCACCCCACCAAGCGCCGCACTTCTAAAGGCACAACGCCTGCGTAACAACAACGCGTAATATCTTAACTACAACAACCCCCTAGACCCTATACTAAAGCTAACATACAGCTTGCAATATATAATATCTTAAGATACTAAATTAAAACTCTATAATATACTAAGTTAATCTATAATGTGCCTTAACGCACAATATAGTAGCAACACGCAAACACACGCCCTTAACGTGACTGCAAGCTGAACGCAAAGCGCCTTATAAAGCTAGAAAAGGAGGCAGTTATACTACATATACTTAAGGAGTCTAATTATAGACTACCCTCCTTAAAGGCAGATCTATAAGATATAGCAGATAAACTGCTTAGAGAGCGCAGGGGTAACGCTATTAGCAAGAACTAGGTTAACAGGTTTATCTAGCGTACACCTGTTAGGGGTTGTGCAACAGCGAGCTTAGCAGTATCTTGTGTGTAGTAAAGTTGATTCATGCCCTCTGTTGTTCTGGGCTTGTTCCCTTTTATGGGCGCTAGTGTCTCGCCGGGGTAACGCCGGTGAATCGCTTCACTGCCTTCACAGGCGTCACCCTCTTACAACTATCCCCTCTCCTTCAGATTGCTGCCTCAGCGATCAGGGTTGTCTGTTTTTGTGTTCGCAGGCTGACTACAGGATATAGGAGCAGAAAATTAGTAGAGGTGAAAGTAACAGGTCTCTATAGTAACCATGGCCGTTTACTCCCACAATACAAGAAAACTCCGTGACTGCTCGTTGCCCTCTCACCTACAACACTATTAACAAGACTTCTCCTGTACAGCGTTTCGCCGCCGTTCTCCTATTGCTGTTATGTTGACTCCCACTCGCTGCAGCACCGCTCTGTCAGCTCCTCTAGTAAGCTCGGCGGACCGCAGGCGTGGAGCCGTCGCTAACATGTTGTTTAGTTAACACCACTTGTGCGTCGCGTCGCTCTGGATGTTTGCCTGACCTTCAGCATATGTCTTCGCTGCGCCAAGGACTACCAGCCCGGTGCTGGGGGCTGTGACTTCACGGCTAACAAGAAGTGCCGTCGCTGCTAGCGGCTGAAGAAGGCCTGCGACCCTGTGCCGCAGTTCGCTGTTCTGGGCTTTAACTAGCTTATTCGTCAAGGCGCGCGTGTCCTCGCCGACGTTGACAATACCTGCGGCGAAGCTGCCGCCTTCCCGCCGGCGCTTCGCGCCTGGATCAAGGACGTTGAGGCTACTATCTGCAAGGAGGCCAAGCAGGGTGGTACTTGTTAGCTGAAAGGCGATGAGATCCTCCTGCTTCAGGTCAAGGCCACTAACAGGTTGGCCCTAGCCGCGGAGGGCATCCTGGATGTCCTTTGGGCTAAGGTATGTGTTTCTGTACAGGCGTTTCGCTGTCGTTCTGACCTCGTTGTAGCACGGTCATCTGCCTCTAGGCGCCCTCAACGCGCAGTCTGACCACAGCGCCGAGTCCGACTCTGGCGTTCCGCTGTCGCCCGTCACGTTTCCCGTCCGCAAGCCGAAGGGTAAACGCGGCCGCCCCACTGTCAAGCCTAGGCGTAACCTTCGTCCTCGTATCGCTAAGGGTACCACTGCCCCTCCGCAGGAGGAGGTGGTGGAGGAGGAGGTAGAGGAGGAGGTAGAAGAGGAGGTGGAAGAGGAGGTGGAGGAGGAGATGGAGGAGGAGGACGAGGCGCTCATAATAAGTGGGGCCCTTCCCGAGGGGGAAGAGGAGGTAGTTTAAGGGTAGGGCCATCACGTCTCTAGTTGTTCCCCCATAAAGCGCTCCAAGACCGCCGCATACACGCCGTCAGGTCGCCGCATGTAGTATAGCTTGTACATTAAAGGATCATTGTCGTCTCTTTGCCTAGTTCTCTACCAGTAACTTGTCTATGTCTTGTTCTAGGACCCACTCATTATACTCACTTAGCTAGCCTTCCTATTTTACTAGGTATCTTACGTGTTTGCCTGCTCCTTTTTGGCCTAACACTACTTTAACAACGTAGCGATCCCCTGGCGTGTTGTTGTTGTTAAGTGGGATAGGACCTAGTAAAGCATCGGCTTGTCCTGCTCTGTGGACGTAAGGGCGTAACAAGGAGGTGTGGAATACTGAATGGATTCAGAGGTGCTCAGGCAACGCTAGCTTGTACGATTGCGTTCTGATCTTTTCCTGTACCACAAAGGGTCCAATGTATCGTGCCGCCAGCTTTTTGCTAGGGACTTGCAGGCGAAGGTTCTTGGTAGACAATAGCACCTTCTCTCCTAGTGCGAAGATCTGCGGTCTGTGACGCGCGTTGTAGTACTGCTCCTGGTACTTTGCAGCTCGTTCCCAGCTGCCCTGCAGGGACTCTCTTATTTTAGTGATGGCTGTGATGCGTTCTGCAGCTATGGGTACGTTTGCTCTCGCCATCGGCTCGCAGTCTAGCCGCGGGTGGAACCCATAGCACGCGTAGAAGGGAGAGGTCCCAATTGTAGGTTAGTGCGAGTTGTTGTATGCGAACTCTGCTAGTAGAAGCAGTTTAACCCATTCCTCTTGTTCGGATCCTACATACGATTGTAGGTACTGTTCTAGTGTCTGGTTCTGCCGTTCTGTTTAGCCGTCTGTTTGCGGGTAGAACGCGGTGCTTAGCCGGCGTTTTACCTTCGCTACGAAGCAGAGGTCCGCCTAAAATTAGGACGTAAACACACTACCCCTGTCAGACACTATGCCTGCAGGAAGGCCAAAGAAATGTACTATGTTTTCTACAAAAAGGTCAGCTAACTGAACTGCTGTTAAGGTTTTTTAGGTTAGGATATATCTCGCCATCTTTGTGTAACAATCAACAATAACACATATCGCATTGTATACGCAGTCGCCCTACTTACTTAGCGGAAGCCCTGTAATAAAGTCTATAGACAACTCCTGCCACGGCCCTTGTGGTGGCGGTAACAACTGTAACACGCCTGCAGGACGCTGTTTAAGCGACTTCGCGCCTTAGCAGATCACATAGGAATTAATGTATTCCTTTAATTCCTTTTCTATATTGGGCTAGTAATATAACTGTGACAAGAGCTTAAGTGTTTTAGCTCTGCCAAAATGCCTGGCTAAAGGGTCATTATAATACAATTAGAACAGCTCTGTTCTAAGGGCAGGTTCTGATAGAACAAAAAGTCGATTCTTAAATCAAAGTCTGTCCACACGATCGTATTTCCATAACTTGAGTCCTCGCCTGCCTCGCTGGGAGGCCGATGGCGCCACGCATTGCTCTCGCATCTGCAGTGCCTACGGGTCTTCACCCTGTGCTTTTAGCACCAAGGTAGTAAGCGACTCACTCGGGTGGCTGTACACCGTTTGAGCCCTCGTAGCCTCTCAGGCCCTTGCCCTTATGATCTTCTAGGCTAGAACTATTGTCCCCATTTGTGTGCATCTAAAGGTTAGGACTTGATAGTGCCCATTATGTGCCTCGCTAGCGTTTTGCTGGGGCTTCACAGGATGTCCATCTTCTGGGACTAGAATGCCTGTTCTTTGTTAAACTGTTTTGTAGCTTCCCCCCACGATTGACTCTGCGTCCGGACGTTCAACCTAGGGCCTGTCTAATTGCAACTTCTTTTGCAATATTAGCAGCATATCCATTGCTTTAACCTCTAGCGTTTCGCCGGTGCCAACAGGGCGTCTTAACAGCCCATCTGCCAGGTTTAATTTCCCTGGCCAGTGCTTAATCTTAAAATTATATGCTGCGAGCTTCAATACCCAACTAGCCTGTCTCCTTAATAGGGTCTGCGCTCCTATAAACCCTTTAAGGTTGTTGTAGTCAGTAAGTACCTCAAACTTCACTGCCAGGCCTTTAACGTACGGACGCTAGTGCTTTACTGCCTCTACAATAGCAAGTAGCTCTAAGTTATATATATAGTAATTGCCTTCTGCAGGAGTTAGTTTGCGGGACCAGTATGCTACTAGGTGCCAGTTCCCGTCTGCATGTAGTTGGGAAAAGATGCCTGCAATCCCTCGAATTGACGCATCTGTTTCCATGCAGGATCAGAGATTTGGTTCGTAGTGCCGCAGCACAGGAGCCGTCGCAAACCTGTCGCATAGGCTGCGCTTTGCCTGCTCCGCGCTCTCAGGCTAAACAAAAGGGCCCTTCTTCTTTCCTTGTACTGCTCCCTTCAGGAGGTCTGTAATTAGACTAACGATAATAGAAAAGGACTGTATAAATCTTCTGTAGAAATTAGCAAATCTAAGGAAGATCTAGACATCTTTAAAGGATTGCAGTGTAGGCCAGTTCTTAACAGTCTCTACTCTAGCTAGATCTATTGTAACGCTGTTAACTTGAACAATAAACCCTAGAAACTCGACCTCTGTTGTTGCAAAGGCGCACTTTTTAAGGTTTACGTACAAGCTAAAGTAACGCAATCTGTCCAGAACCTTACGAACGTGCTCCTAGTGATCCTCTCCCTTTTAAGAGAAAACTAGGACGTTGTTAAGGTATACTACACAGAATATATCTAGGTAGCCTGCTAACGCTTGGTTGATATAGCCCTAGAACGTTGCTGGGGTATTAGTTAACCTAAAGGGCATTACCAGATACTTAAAGTGGCTATAACGCGTGCGAAACGCTGTCTTCCACTCGTCGCCTTGCTAGATACGTATGCGATGGTAAGCATTCTTTATATCTAGCTTTGTAAACAGGACAGAGCCCCTAAGGCGATCTAGGGTCTCCCTAATTAGGGGGAGTGCTAATTAGTTCTTCTTTGTTACCTAGTTAAGACCTTAATAGTCCACGCATAATCTTAACGTGCTATCCTTCTTTAGCACAAAGAGGATAGGTGCTCCTGCAGGGCTTGTGCTCTTACAGATCTAACCTAGGCGTTTTGCTGTTGTTATGTATTCGCGCAACACTTCTAGCTCCTTAGGGGAGAGGTTGTACAATAGACTAAAAGGCGGTGCTGTGCCCTCCTCTAGTTCAATAGCGTGATCGCCACTGTAGTGTTCTGGTAGCGTGTTGGCGGCGTTACTATTTGCAACATCTGCATAGTCGCTTAGTTCCTCTAGGAGAACTGACGGATTGTCCTTTTTTGCAATAACAGACCTAACCACAACAGCATATACTCTTAACTTGTTGTCTAGGGAGTTAGCAAACTCCTCTAGTGTTTTAAATTGTACTCTTGCTAGATTAATCTTGTAGCGCTACTGCTTTGTCTCGCAGTTAACTACAATGCGTGTTTGTCTTAGTTCTAGCAACCTAAGGATAACAGGGTGTGCTGCATCTTAGATCCTATACAGTGTGATAGTGAACTCCTGCTCTGCTCCCTAACTGTCCTTTGCCTTAAATGTTCCCTTGTATGCATAGAAACAAGTAGTGGTGGTTAAGTTTAGCAGCTAGATAGTAGGTAGGGCAACGTCTGTCAGACTAAGTAACCTATGCTGTAGGGCAAACTTTTCGTCTACTGTGTTGATCTCCGCGCTGCTGTCAAGAAGAAGGCGTGACGCCGTCTATCCACTGTGTGGGCGTTGTACCTCGGCTTCAATTTTAATGCGTTTCTTCCTTTCTACTAGCGCCTGCAGGGTGGAGCTGTCCTTCAGGCTTACTAGTTTTTTAATTAAATTGCGTTAGATCCTGTGGCTGTCTGCTAGTCCCTTTTCTTCTTGTAACAGTCCTTTACCCAGTAACCTGATCTGCCACAATAGTTACATGTGTCAGACCTCTGTCCAAGTGTAGGCTTGATGGACGACGGGGTTGTTACAGGGTACTGACAGGGTAGCGAAGGCGAGCTTCGCAGGGCATAAGCTGATCCTATGCTACTAGGCCCCTTTCAACAGGTGTTCGACAGTAGGCTGCTGGCACGACGTAGGTTGTCTTCCAGAGTAGCCGCCCGCTCTACCAGTTCTCGTCAGGTAGTCAGAAAGTCAGCATAATTAGACAAGGCTATCCTGATCTCTAGCCTTAACTTGCTGTACAGGTGCATTACTAGGTGCTTCTGCTCGTAGGGAGGGTTGACCTAATTCTCTAGGGTAGACAGGTATGCTGCAAAGTCGTTCACTAACTAGCCCTCCTTTTGTACTGACTTCTGGTATAGTATAGTAACCTGAAGCTCCTGGTTGACAGGGCTTTTAATCTGATCCTGAAGGAAGGACATTATATTGCGCCAGTCCAGCGTTGAGCCGTCGACTTCCAGCTCCCTCTGCATCCACAGCTGCCTGAGGGTTGGCTGCAGATACTGAAGAGTGAACGCAATCTTCTAGTCTTTGACCATGAAGGCTGTAGGGTCTAACTAAAACGCGATTTGCAGTCTTGTCTTAAAATCGTGATATTCCCTTATGCCCTTCCCCTCAAACACAGGTATCTTCTTAATTTTAGGGCCTCGTCCTGTTAAAAGGATCGCGTCGCCGTTGAGACGGCGTCGTCGAGTTGGCGGTTCGTCAGGATCAGGGTCAGGGTTTGTGGATTCCGCGGAGGAGCTGGCTAACGTGTCTATAGTTATCTGCTCCCCTGCTAAGCGTCGCTCTATAATAGTAACTTCTTCTTCTAAGCCGCGTAATTTATGCAGCTCTAAGAGTTCGCGTTACTGTCATTTCAACTGCGCTATGCGCTCGCCAAAGTTGTAGAGTTCTTCACGAGGCTCGGTCAGCCCCTAAGGGGAATCTGCTATCTCCGAACTGTTGTCATCTATTGCTGCTAAGCTAGGCCGTTACCCTATAGGAATAGGAGATAAATCAAAATTGTTAGGGGTTGTGCAACAGCAAGCTTAGCAGTATCTTGTGTGTAGTAAAGTTAATTCATGCCCTCTGTTGTTCTGGGCTTGTTCCCTTTTATAGGCGCTAGTGTCTCGCCGGGGTAACGCCGGTGAATCGCTTCACTGCCTTCACAGGCGTCACCCTCTTACAACACCTAAGGTGCAAACGCGATAGACCTGTCTGTATAATTACTAGTAAGCTGCCTGTAAGGACCTAGCAGTTATCTAGCCCTAGTTTACGCTTGTTTAGTTAATAAAGGCAAAGTATAGTATTATAGACAAGGACATATGTAACTTTAATAAGTCTAGCTTCCTAATAAGCAAGATCTTATTACAGCTAGTAGTAACAGGCTTAGAGAAGCCTAGGAAGCAGAAGAAACTCTAACCTAGTAATTATAAGTAGGTTACCCTAGTATAAGGCGTTAGTTTAACAGGGAAGGTTATCCTACTATTCCTTATCCTTACTAGCAAGGTTCTAATCTCTAACTAGTTTACTAAGGACCTGCTATACAACTAGGTTATATAAGTAAGCCCTACTAGCTAGACTAACAACAATCTAGCACTTGCCTAGCTTAAATACTTTAACACGCATGCAAAGCCTGTTAGGGTATACTAGCTACTTATTATTAATAGCTATAAGAGCTACTGCTTAGTAGAATTCTAGGGTTGCTGTAAAGAGAAGAAGATAATTACTCTCTATATACTAGCACACTTATTACACTTATTACAGCTACTTAATATTGCCTGCTTCTTACTGCTAAAGCGCCTGTATAGCAATAAGGTTTTAGCCTTAGCACGTAATTATATTTACTATATTAACAAGGAAACCTTCCTACTAGCCTTTAAAGTAACATTTAAGAAGGTGTTTATAGCAGAGAACGTTTGCGCAGGCTTTAGAGGTGTTAGGCTAGTCCTACACAACCTAGAGGTTATATTATTAAAGCTTAATGTGTGCCTGCGCACGCTAACTCTACTATAACCTAGCAACATTACCTAGGAGCTAAAGACACTACATAACGCTTACAAAGTAGAGGAGCAGTTAACTCTAATTTAAAAGTAGATTTAAATCTATTAAGGGTCTCTAGTAAGTTTATTAGATAAATAGGTTAGACAGTTAAGTAAGGGTACTTAGCAGATAGCGCATAATATAGTATTACTGCAGGAGGAACAGGCACACATACAAACTGCTATTAAGGAGCTTATAAAGTGCAAGATTTATAAGCAACACTATATATACACAGAGGAGACCCTTATAGTTAGTAAGGTAGCTAACTTAGTTACTAAAAAGGAGGGTTAGAGTTATAGTAAGGGTAAGACACCTGCAAAGAAGGTGCGTGCAGGATAATGCTGCAGGCGTTGTAGGGAAATTAGACACAACTCCTGCACCTACAAGGTAGAAATAGAGGACATAGAGGATAGTAAAGCTTCTAAATAATATTATTATATTATTATAGCTATAACTTAATTACATAGTGTTAAGAAACAGCGCTGCGCAGGCGTTGTGCCTTCAAAAGTGCGGCGCTCGGTGGGGTGCGGCGCTCGATAGTGAAACACGTTATAGACCTTAAGGTTTAGATTAACTTAGGGTTAACTGCTGCTGCTTGTGTATTAAGGAAACAAAGGCACTCTCTTTCTTGCCTCGCGCTGCGAAACTGTCTGCCTCGCTTGTGCTGTGACCCTTGCCTCCCTTTGCTTCGCTTAGCCTCTGTTTTTTTATCTGTGCGCCTAAAGGGACGCGTCTCTCTTCTGCGCACTAGCCCTTAAGCAGCTGCAGCGCTAGCGCCTCTTTTTGTTTACCTGGCTCCTGAACGCGCTCCGCGCTCTATGCTCTGCGCTCTGCGCTCTCCCTCCCCTGTCCTCCTCTACCTTAACCTTCTTTTGCGTTATTAGTAAGAAAAAGGAGAGAGAGAGAGAGAGAGAGAGAGAGAGAGAGAGAGAGAAAGAGAGAGAGAGAGAGAGAGAGAGAGAGAGAGAGCAAGTAAGTAGCTATACATGGCTGCCTCTCCCTCAGCGCTCTAGCACGCTTAA